>JBAKBP010006924.1:0-105147 GCA_037953745.1 Lithodes maja
GTTGATACAGGGAAAGAGTATATGTTGGCAAATTTACCGAAATGATGTGTGCTAGCTACACTTTTCCTAAAAATATATGTACTGAACAAACTTCTGATACAAATGTCAAAAGTCAAGGATATAAGATCCATGGTAAATGGCTAGTAATGAATTTTATGTGGACTTATTGATTTATACACAATATACTTGGTGTATGCAATTTTCCTCTTCAATGCTTAGTTTAGTTTTCATAAAAAATACTACAATATTGATAGAATGCCTCTAAATAATCAATTGTAAAAGGAACACAGATCAAACTAGCAAAAGTGAGTATTCAGTTTTCTTTTCAAAATGCGACGACTTTACATCTACTTTATTGTGTATTTTTGTTGTATGTGTGGTAAATATTGAGTGGAATTTACTTAACCCTCGTGGCCCGGGCTGTCTTTCTAAAGGACGGAGCTCGTATTGGGGCGATCTGGCTGAAAAATGACTAGTGTAAACAAAGACCTATCTCCCTTAATATAAAAGGAAGGATTATTATTACCTTGCTGCGTAGAATGGCGTTGAGTAGAGTTCTCTAGCTCAACTGGTTCCGGAGTTATGGCGATGTTAGTGGAGGTAACTTTTGGCGCGTATCTACCTCGGCCCGTCCGAACACTCAACCGCGGCCCCGGCTACGACGCCCTGTTGCACTCGTCGCCCTACCCTCAATTATGCCGGGAAGCGATTTGAGAGTTTTTATTGTTTATTACGCCATTTATTATAGTTATTAAGTTAGTTTTATGAAGTTATTTGTGTCTCTGTCACTTATACTTAGTTTTATTGTTATTATTATAGTAGTTATTATTATTTATACAGGACTATGGTTATTGATAGTGTCATTTTCACTTTTATGTATTGTTAGGTAAGCTAATAATATATATATATAGTGTCACTTTCACTTGTTCATATTGTTATGAAGGCACTTATTATTACTTATGTGTGTCTCTTTCACTTATACTTAGTTTTATTATTATTAAAGTGTCACTTTCACTGGACTAGGATAATTGATAGTGTCATGTTCACTTATTTATTGTTAGAGGTAAGTTAGAATATACATTTTAGTGTCACTTTCACTTGTTCATATTGTATTATTATTACTTATGTGTGTGTCTTTCACTTATACTTAGTTTTATTATTACTCTTAGCATACATTTTAGAGAGTGTCACTTTCACTGTCATTGTCACGGGCACTTCAATATTTGACTAGAGTGTGAAAGTCGTTGAAGCACCATCCAGTGCACAGTGCCACTTCACACTCGAGGCATTCCCATGTGGTTTTGCTCACTTTGTGGGGTCTGCGAGTTGTGTGGCTGCACACATGGCACCTCTTCTGATTCCTAACTCTACTACCTGGTTCTTTGAAAGGAAGGGGGTGGAGCTGGTGCTTCCTGAAGAAGTTGGCACACCCTGTGCTCTCCAGCTGGCCTGGTCCTTGTAGTGGTCTCCCAGGTTTTGCATATTTAGCCAGGAGCTCAAGTATCACCTGCTTGTGGAACTTCCGCAGGGACTTGTACTTCTTGGCTCCGGGAGTCCTCAGCCGGTAGATGTTGTAGGCATTGAGGACCGACATATCTACCGTATGCAGAACAAACTTCTTATACCACCTGCAAGATGTTCGCAGGCAGTCGATGAAGCCCATCTGCATGTCGGACTTATCGATGAGACGCATGTTGATATTGTAGACCAGGACAGCAGCTGGTTTCTGGACGGGGTTTTTCGTTCATCAGTCCACCTTCCCTCTGGCGACCATCTCGGCCTTGTGGCATGTGCCGAGGAGGTTGACCTTGCGCTGGTCATGCCAATGGATGGAGAGGATGGGGCCACTTTTCTTGTGGAAGATGTCCGTCTTCTTGGTCTTGGTCGGGTACACTGGCATGCCCTTCCTCTTTGCCTTGACTGTGCCGACAGTTCCGGTCTTGCGGTCATGGAGGTACTTGGTGAGGATTGGCGACGTATAATAATTGTCTGTGTACAGGATGTAGTTCTTGTGGAAGTGTTTCTCCATCATCTTCTGTACAACAGCACCACCAAAACCAATGTCGGGGTCAGTCACGATTTCGCCACCACTGCCGCTGTAGACTACAAAGTCCAGCACATACCCCGTCTTACAATCGCAGAGGACAAAGAGCTTAATGCCGAAGCAGTGTCTCTTTGACGGGATATACTGTACTGCCTGAAATGCAGCCTACCACGGAACAGGACCAGAGACTCATTGAGGCACATCTTCTGAAATGGAATCAGGTAAGTGGTAAACCGATGATGTATCATGTCATACAGCTGCCTGATTTTCCATAGTGCGTCGGGAAGGTGGATATGCATGTTGTTGGTCAGGTGAAGATAGGAGAGGATGTCAAAGTACCTGTCCCTGGACATGTACTTGCCAAATGCTGGAGTCGTGATGAGATCGGCAGTGATCCAATAGTCTGCCAGAGCTTGCTTCCTGATATGTGTCATCAGCACAGTCAGTGCCAAGAACACATACAGTTCTGCCACAGTGACAGCTCTCCATGCCACCATCTTGGCACTGGTCTTCCTGCCAAGAAAGTTGGCACTGATCTCATGATGGTTGTTGGTCTCCTCGACGAGGTATTCGATGACTTCATTGTCAGAGAAGCCACAGAAAAGTTCACTGGGGGTAGCATTTGGGCCACACGGATAAGCTGGTGACACTCCGGAATCAATCTGCTGCTCGTCAAAGGCAGAACAATTTGGCTGAAAATCGGCCCCATCTGTCCGGACAAACAAGTTTGATGAGCGTGCACATGCAGCTGCAGCAGGCACACGCCCAGGCACAAGCCCTTGCCGACGCGGACACCCACGCCCAGGGGCAGCGCCGTCGGCAGGGGCGTAGCTAGGGTAAATAGCGCCTAGGGGCAAGCACTAGAATTACGCCCCCCACCCCCTCCCTACCCTCACAAGTGGGGGTGGGTGGTGAGCAGGGGGGGGGGTCTCTGTAAGCCCCCCCAAGATTTTTTTAAAAATCTAGCTATTAAATAGTAGTTTTTAAGGCAATTTGTGAGGGGTTTTAGTTCACCCTATAGGTATTTAGAATTTGGAACATTTAGGAGTTTAGAGACACATACAAAGCCTTAAAAAAAATACTTAGTGTATTGAAAAGAAGGAAATACAGTGAAGTAATTATAAAAGCTGAAAAGTTCATTCCTAGAAAATAATAGGACAACGTTCATCTCAGAGTCTCAGATGCATTTCAGAGCAAAATAGTTTTTGGCAACATTGGCCAGATATGTGAACATTCATGTTCTTGTGTATATTTTATTGTAATAAAAAGAAAGAACGCAACAAGATCATTGTTAATTAAAGCCAAATGCAATATCTCATTTGTAACACGTTACGCCGCCGTAGGCTCAATCCTTTTGAAAGTTAGAATCTTAAAAACTACATTTACAGGCATAGTTATAGTGGGATAGAGGATGAATGGAAGTCAAATATGTTAACTAGGTATGGTATTTACACTCTCCGAGTCATATGACGCTATCGCGTCATATGGAGGTATGGCCTAAAAACTCATATGACGCTAGTGCGTCATATGAACTTATTATATTCCCCAGAAATAAGTTTATGACGCTTTTGGGCCGTTTTTTGGCTGGTAAGTTAGGTAAGTTAGATCTACATGTGGAAATATCTAGCAACCCTGTGGCGTCTCTCTGTGGGCCCCGCGGGTGATGAAGAGGCCAGTCTTCACTCAGCAGGCAAGCTCCTAGGTGGCTCTGCCAGGCCCTTTAAACCGAGGGGCCTCCATATTGCCCAGCCTGGGTGGTATTTCCACCCTAATATAACCCAAATGAAGTGCATATATCGTTGGGTTATCGATGGATGGTTTGTGTAGTTTAGGAAATTATATAGCATACACTGTCATGCCGTCCCAGGGTAAGTACAGTCGTAATTTCTGTCGCCACGGTGGTGGAGGTGGAGGTGGAGGTGGTGGTGGTGGTAGTTGTGGTGGTGGTGGTGGTAGTTGTGGTAGTGGTGGAGCAGCAGTGGTGATGGTGGTGGTGGAGCGGTGGTGGTGGTGGTAGTTGTGGTGGTGGTGGTGGCAGTTGTTGTTGTGGTGGTAGTTGTGGTGGTGGTGGTAGTTGTGGTGATGGTGGTAGTTGCGGTGGTGGTGGTAGTTGTGGTGGTGGTGATAGTTGTGGTGGTGATGGTGGTAGTTGTGGTGGTGGTGGTAGTTGTGGTGGTGGTGGTAGTTGAGGTGGTGGTGGTGGTGGTAGTAGTTGTGGTGGTGGTGGTGGTAGTTGTGGTGGTGGTGGTAGTTGTGGTGGTGGTGGTAGTTGTGGTGGTGGTGGTAGTTGTGGTGGTGGTAGTTGTGGTGGTAGTTGCAGTGATGGTGGTGGTGGTGGTAGTTGTGGTGGTGGTGGTAGTTGTGGTGGTGGTGGTGGTGGTGGTAGTTGTGGTGGTGGTGGTAGTTGTGGTGGTGGTGGTGGTGGTAGTTGTGGTGGTGGTGGTGGTAGTTGTGGTGGTGGTGGTAGTTGTGGTGGTGGTAGTTGTGGTGGTGGTGGTGGTAGTTGTGGTGGTGGTGGTGGTAGTTGTGGTGGTGGTGGTAGTTGTGGTGGTGGTGGTGGTGGTAGTTGTTGTGGTGGTGGTGGTGGTAGTTGTGGTGGTGGTGGTGGTGGTAGTTGTGGTGGTGGTGGTAGTTGTGGTGGTGGTGGTGGTAGTTGTGGTGGTGGTGGTAGTTGTGGTGGTGGTGGTGGTAGTTGTGGTGGTGGAGGTAGTTGTGGTGGTGGTGGTAGTTGTGGTGGTGGTGGTGGTGGTGGTAGTTGCGGTGGTGGTGGTAGTTGTGGTGGTGGTGGTGGTGGTGGTGGTAGTTGTGGTGGTGGTGGTGGTGTTAGTTGTGGTGGTGGTGGTAGTTGTGGTGGTGGTGGTGGATGTAGTTGTGGTGGTGGTGGTGGTGGTAGTTGTGGTGGTGGTAGTGGTGGTCGTGGTGGTGGAGCAGCAGTGGTGATGGTGGTGGTGGTGGTGGTGGAGCAGCAGTGGTGGTGGTGGTGGTGGTGGTGGTAGTTGTGGTGGTGGTGGAGCAGCAGTGGTGGTGGTGGAGATGGTGGTAGTTGTGGTGGTGGTGGTGGTAGAGCAGTTGTGGAGATTGTTATATATTATATATATACTACAGTATATATATATATATATATATATGCGAATATGCTTCCACACTAAAGGTGGGTAGAAAAGGGTAGGTTCACTGCACAAAGTTTTAAAAATGTTAGTGCTAAAATTAAATTGCATCTAAAATAAATTGCATGAACAAAATAAGGGTTTAAAAAGTATGTCCGAGTATCTTATTAGATGGCTCGGACTGTTGTGTACATATTAAAATAATGTTTATGTAAAAGTGTTAAAAAGCATTTCTCTACTTTCGTAGATCTTCAGTTATTATATTTTGTTTGCAAGAGTGGCTGGCGCGAATATGCTTCCACACTAAAGGTGTATAGAAAAGGGTAGGTTCACTGCACAAAGTTTAAAAAATGTTAGTGCTAAAATTAAATTGCATCTAAAATATATTGCATGCAAAAAATAAGGGTTTAAACAGTATGTCCAAGTATCTTATTAGAAGGCTCGGACTGTTGAGTACATATTAAAATAATGCTTATGTAAAAGTTTTAAAATGCATTTCTCTACTTTCGTATATCTTCAGTTATTATACAAAATTTGCAAGAGTAACTGAAGATCTACGAAAATAGAGAAATGCTTTTTAACACTTTTACATAAACATTATTTTTATATGTACACAACAGTCTGAGTCTTCTAATAAGATACTCGGACATACTTTTTAAACCCTTATTTTGTGCATGCAATATATTTAGATGCAATTTAATTTTAGCACTAACATTTTTTAAACTTTGTGCAGTAAACCTACCCTTTTCTACACACCTTTAGTGTGGAAGCATATTCGCATATATTTTGACCACAAGGATCAAACATTTTCATGTGTTATATATATATATATATATATATATTTATTTATGTGTTTTCCCTGTTCTTGCTCTGTCTTGAGTCGGCTACCCCCAAAATGGGGAATGGGCCTGAGCATATACAATAGATAGATAGATAGATATATTTATTTATTTATTTATTTATTTATTTATTTAATTATTTTATTTACTTATTTATTTTTTGTTTTTGTGTTTTTTTGTTTTTCGGGGGATTTTTTTTTTCTTTCTTTTTTTTTTTTTTTTTTTTTTTTTGGGGGGGGGGGGGGGGGGAGCAACAATGGTGGCTAAAATAATGTCCTGTGATAAACATATAGTCTTTCATTTACACCACAATCAAATTGCATGGAAACAATTGCCCATAGCTGGCAAACCAATTATAATGTAGTATTGTGGTTTTCACCATTAGAAAGAGGATAATTTTCCGACTCAGGTGATATATACTATTACATATTATTACAAACATTGTTGCTAAAATAATGTCCTGTGATAAACATTGTCTTTCATTTACACCACAATCTAATTGCATGGAAACAATTGCCCATAGCTCGCGAACCAATTATGATGTAGTGGTGTGGTTTTCACCATTAGAAAGAGCATAGTTTTCTAATTCAGGTGATGTATACTATATCATACATACCTGAGCAAATACCGCAACACCGAGGTGGGGAACTGCTCGGAGTGCGATTTTTATCCAGGGTGGGGCGACGGCGGAAAGTAAATATTAGCTTTTTCGACCTGTGATTTCAAATATTCATAGAAGAAAGAGTATTTGTCTTAGGAAATTCTAGTTTTGTTTATCTTCTTTGTCATTATCTCGCGCATTCATACAAACTAAATTGAAAACTATACACCTCGTAACCATCAAATAAATATATCATGTTATAAACCATATCCGGCAAAATATTACTGTTTTTGTTTTTGCCCAGTGCTTGAAAACTATTGAAGATAGACTATTTCCGTTTTCACCATTGGAAAGAGGAGAAAAAATACTTTTATTTTAGTACATAAAAATATATGGTTATCACTCAAAATTCCGAGATAGGATGGTGGGAACACAATTATGCGGCCAATATTTTTATTCGGGAGTTCGTTTCCATTCTATATTTCCATTTATTTAATTTTATTTGTTTATTTTCATGTAGTATAGTCATTCAGCCATCTATTCACATATGATACATAACAATAAACATAATTCTGGTGGCTGGGAATAGAGACATGTGAAGGTTTCGAAAACATTCATGAGCCAAATTCTAGACCCAAAAGCTTCGTCAATCGCCTCCTGTAACTTATTGGAACTTAATCCGTCTGAGGGGGTTAAAAACAAACCATAGTCCCTCTACATTCCTGTTGAATTATGAAATTCTAAAAAAATATGGGGTAATAAGTTAAAGAGAATATATTATGAGTTGCATAATAAAATTCAGTATGGTTTTCCTATTTTTTTAACTGAACCTAACCTGACATAAGCCTACGGACCTAACCTAATCTAGATTATCTAGGTGACTAGGTTTAGTTAGTTAGACTAGGTTTGCTGGAGTGGACACTACATATCAACTTCCTACCTAATTAGGCTAGGTTAAGTTCAGTAGGCTAGGTTAGGTTATTTTGATTTGTTTTCATCCATTTCAGTTCACCCTTCCCGCCCCTCTTCGACAATGCTCACACGCACGTCTTTTGGGGGATTTTCTCTTTTTTTTTACACCCACATTTAGCCCTTGACCTCGTCATTTTCCTTGTTCTTCATAGCTCTCTCCACTGGCTGCCATACTTTAAAACTGATGGATAGCCTACTTCGTTATTTAAACATATCAGGGGTACCGAATGTGTAACATACTTGATAAATGAGTGATTATTTAAACAAAAACGTTGCTACCTGTTTTCCCTTATGCCATGTAAACAGACCAATGCGGCCAATATGTAGGGTAACTATTCTGTATATTATTTTATAAATTGTTTTACAACAGTTGTAATTCTATTTCGTAATTATATTCATAATTCATCGATTATCTTAAGAATATACCTCATTTCATCATTCATGATTTTCATCTTACGTTATTTTTACGACCATTATAATATATAACACAGGTCTACTCACTCAACATTCCATAATTAAAAACATATAAATTCGGGGTGGCCAGTAGCGATATTGGTAGAGCGCTCAGTGTCTAACCGGGAGGACCGAGTTCGATTCTCGGCTGGTGGAGATGTTTGGGCAATCTCCTCACACCCCTTTCCTCTTTTCTGATCGTCTAACAGTAAAATAGGTCTATGACAGGGTAAAAAGGTTCCGTTCCTCGTGAACTCATCCATTAACTACAAAAAAAAACAGAAAAAAAAATACGACCTAGTTTTGGCGCCTCCCTTTATGCTGCGCCCGGGGACAGATGTACCCCCTTGCCACCCCTTCCTAGCTACGCCACTGGGTGTCGGCAGGCTGAGCCGCACGCCCACGACCATGCCCTCGAACTCGTCGTGTCGGGACTTCCTCCTCTTCCACATCCTCTTCGTCGTCCTCCTCCTCCTCAGGCGATGTCAGGTCATCTGGGGCAATGTTGGGGTCGTCAGCATCTTCTTCAAGAGACAATTCCGGTGAAGAAGTGACCGGGCGTCGGCAGCGTGGGGGGCGGGAAGCTGCGGGAGGTTGAACAATGGGAGCCTCAGCCTCGGGAGTTGGGCTCCTTTTGCGGCGAGCCGAGGGCTTCTCCGCAGCAAATAATGCCCTACGATGCAGGGCCTGTGGTGGCACACTGTGGGAGGACAATGCCGCCCCACTAGTACCACTTGTAGAGGCTCTTTGAACATCGTGAGGGAGAGATGAAGCCGAGGGCTGTGGGTGACCCGCGCGGCGTCCCGGGTCAAGGCGTCTGGACAAAGGAATGCGGGTGGTTGCTAGACCAGGGTCGGCATCACTATCACTATCTTCGCCTTCCCTAGCTTTTTCTGCTGCCCTGCGTGCTTTCTTGGCTGCACTTTTCACTAAAGATTGATTGTAAAAGTATTTACCCACTTTCAAGGGCGTACGGGCAGGCAAAGGGGAAGGTCTCGGGCTAGGGCTAGGGCTAGGCCTAGGCTGACCATGCAAAGATGGCGACGGGGTAGGCCTAGGCTCTAGCACTCTCGGAAGTTCGACTGCACCTTCCTGCAACACTTCCACATCAGGATCATCACTACTATCTCCTCCCTCAAACAAGTCAACATTGTCATCATCCCCAAATCCCACAAAAACATCATCTTCACTTGCACTACTAATAAACTGTTCTTTATCAATCAAGCTTTCGCCACTGCTTTCTTCAATGGCAAAAAGTTCTCTCTCTATCGCACTGTCACTCAACAATACCTTTGCTTCTTGCATTGAGCCTTTTTCTTGCTTGCAACAAGCGTAGACGTAGCGAGCGGGGTAGCACTGGGGTGCGCGGGAGGTTGCACAGAATCGGACGCGTAGGAATTCATTATTTCGCTATAACTCGCCATGGCGGGCACGTAGGAACTGATAACGGTAGTAGTCGAGGCTTGGTAGCGCTGTGATCGCCCCTGCAAAGGAAATTTTCGCCGCGCGAATTTCAAAGCACACTTTCAAGCATAGGGATTATAAAAGGACACCCGGACTCTGGCCCATCTGCCGCAGCGTCATTTTAAAATGCTGCCCGGGCCAGAAGGGTTAACCCGGGAACGAGGGGCGTCCACATAAGAGGTTTTGGTGGTGGAAGGCGAAGGTTCCCTTAAGATCCAAGGCTTAAAAAAAAAACATTTAAAACACCCCAGTGGCACTCAAAACAAAGCAATATATGATTAGGTGAGATAATTCCCCTCCATTACTTGCTACCATTTCTACATATGTGTCCCCCCTCCCCCCTTTTTCCCCCTCCTCAATGATGACCTATGTATGCTCTTATTCCCCCTTTTATCTGGTAATTTTAGGTGTAAATTTTCTTCCTGCGGTCTCTATAGCACAAGCAAGGCATCTAGAGATCCTTGCAACAGAGAGACTTCAACTTAGAGCTCTCAGTGTCGCTTGAGAACTAGGGAGGAGAGGATATATGTCGCCGTGGCTCTCCCCTTATGAATGGACCGGTCGGCAATAATACGTCTTTTTTACCTCCCAAATACTCTTCCCATTTGTTTTATTGCTCTTAAATGTTAATATCTTCCTATTAAACGTAAAATAGGCGCAAATTAATAAGTAATAACAATATTTATGATAAAATTACGATTTTCGTCAGGAATGAATCAAAATACCTCCGCATGGCGGGAAGTTTCAAATACCATAGTCTAGCCTTTGCCGGGTTAATTGACGGCTCAGAAACTCGACATCAGAGACCCCTAAGGCTAGCCACGTGTTACATTGGAGTATAACCTATTTACTATTTGATATTCATTAATATCCAACAACCAAACACCAGTACCATCACTATAAATACCACTAAAAAAAAACCAAACATCAACTGTAATTATTATGACGGACAATATCACCATAAATATCAATAATAACACCCATAATACCCTTAAGAGCGTAATTGTTTCCAAAATATTACTGGGATAAACAGCAATAGCGACAACATTCACAGATACCGTAAGATGCTGTAAGTTATTGCTATGTTAATATTTTTGGGTTTGCTTCATTATTATCTACGTTTTATGCAACACTATACTAACCTTATATATATTTGTTATGCATTGCTAATTTACTAATCATCTACCTATTGCAGAAGTACACCTGGAGCCTGTATTCATTGCCCTTACTTGTTATACATTGGAATCTGTATTGAACCCAAGCTTGATAATACATAATCTTTGTTAGTGTATTACGTCCATCTCTTTTTTTATCATGAGTAAACTATCTAAGACCTGCTTTCCCACTCTGCATGGTCCATTACAAGTTCTGTATTTAAGTTTTCTGTCCTATGATTATATAATACAACTCGTCATAAGGCATCCTTAGATAACGCTAATTTAGCTTGTGAGAGTTTTAACTTTTAAGGAAGGGGGCGGGTGCCCAACCCCGAAAGGAGTTGAAATAGGGGAGCTATCCCCCCGCCAAAGGTGGCTTTCTAGGGCCTTTCCTAGCTGATGCTGAGAGGATTGGGTTCTAGTCATGTGGTGATGGGCTGGTCTATCCGAGTGAGAACTGAGCGATCTCTGCCATACCCATAGCTTACTCTGACTGTTCCTTTTACTTATATATCTAATAGATCTCAAGTGGCGGCATCTTTTCCGTGGATTGACCTCCCTACTGCCAACCTAGAAGTTGGCAGATTGGGAGCCAAAGCATCACATTTTTCCCTTACCCCTCAACTTTCCCTTCATAATTGCTGAGGGGCACAGGGCCTTGGGTGGGGCTTTGGTTTCCCGGGCGTTTCCGCACCCTCCTCAGCTCCCTGCCTTGGAGTGGCTTCGGTCACCCGGGCTTTGTTAGTGGTAAGCAGGGAGGATTTTGTGGGGGCGCTCATTTATGGCCTTGGCCTTGCTCGAGACCTTGGGGCTGTTCGGCCAGACAGCCTGGGGAACAACAACAACAACAACAACATTCACAGAAGCATCATACTAGCTACCACCAACAACAATACATACATACATACATATGTACATACACACATACATACTGTACATACATACATACAATGTTTTAGCGTCATTTGCCATTACATACAGTACATTGTAACGGCTCAGCCAAGTTTGCCTAACACAATAAAGTCCAACCTCTACACCGCCCCACCATGTCATCACTGAGGTTCATGTTGGCATTAGTGGTAACTGTGCCATAGCAAAACTCAAAGAAGTCCCACTGCATTATCTGCACCTTCAGTATCAGCAAACCACACCAGTCTCAACAGTGCTACAATAAGACTATAAGTACTATAACAAGAATTTGCCCTGGGGGTAAGGGATTAGAATATGCCCCACGTGCCTTCTGTGTGTCGTAAAAGGCAACTAAAGAGGTTGAGTCGGTGGGCTTGCGCCCCCACCCGGAAAAAATATGTAGCAACGATAATCGAACAATCAGCCTCGGATGCGGACGGACCCTGTGATGACGAACCTCGACCAACTATGGACAAGCTTACGGACATTCTGAGAATAGGTACATGGAACGTGAGTGGCATGAATGATGGCACAAAAGAGAGAGAGGTACTGGAATTGTTAGTGAATTCCAGGCTGGATGTATGTGGAATGACGGAGACCAAATGGAAGGGTACAGATGTGAGAGAGTGGGAGTGTGGAATGGGTGTGTGTGCTGGAGTGAGGGAGCAGTGAGAGAAGGTGTGTGTTTGTTTGTAAGTAATAAATGGAAGGAGTGTGTAAGAGAATATGGGTCTGTGGGTTCAAGGATAGTGTGGGTGAGAATGAAAGTAGGAATACAAACATGGGTGATTGTGTGTATGTATGCTCCGACAGATGATAAACTTGTAAGAAAGAAAGGGGAGTTCTGGGTGAATGTGGAGGCGTGCCTAGATAAGTTTGACAATAACGAAAGAATATTTCTGATTGGGGATATGAATGGTAAGGTGGGTGATAGGAAAGTTGATGGAGTGGTGGGAGGGTAGGGGGTACCATCAGAGGTGAATGGGAATGGTAGTGCACTTGTGGACGTATGTGTGGGGAGGAGGTTGTGGATAGCCAACACCTTCTTCCGACACAGAATGATACACAGGTACACATGGAAAGTGGTGTGGACGATGAAGGATAAGACAGTGGTGGAACGAAAGTCACTGATTGATTATATAATATGTGTGGATGAAAGAATTAAGAAATCTGTGATGGATGCTAGGGTGTCTAGGGTTATTGGAGGGGGTTTGTCTGATCATTATGTAGTAGTAACTAAGGTTAGGATACAAAAGGAGTGGGTGAGGAGAGCTGGAGGGAGGCGAGAGGAAGGTGGAATGGTGAGGAGAGTGGAGAGGCTACAGGAGGAGGAAATCAGGGAAGAGTACAGGAGAGCAGTAGAAAGACGACTAGGTGGGTTCGACCTGGAAGATATGGAGGAAGTGGAGGAGATAAGCAAGGTGTTTAAGGAAGAGATCTGTGCAGCATGTGAGGAGGTGTGTGGAGTGAGGAGAAGAGGGAGGGGAGTGAAAGGTACAGTATGGTGGACAGAAGAGGTAAAAATAGCTGTGGAAGACAAGAAGAAAGCGTATAGAGTGTGGTTGGGTAGTAGAGGGAATGAAGATTTGGAGAGGCAGAAACGAGCGAGGTACGTGGAGAGAAAGAGAGTGGTGAAGATTGTAGGGAAGGAAAGTAAGAGAAGAGTAGACGAGGAATTTGGAAGGAATCTGAGTGTCAAATGGAGGGAGTGTAAGAAAATGTTCTGGAAAGAAGTCAAGAAAGTTAGGGAAGGTAGCAAGGGAAACAGTAAGGGTGTGAAAGATAAGAATGGGAGAATGCTAGCCGAGAAGCAAGAGAGAGTCGAAAGATGGAGGGAGTACTTCAATGAGTTGGTTAATGTAAGGAAGGAAGAGCCAGCAAACATAGTTGGCTATGGTATGGGAGGGAGAACAGGAGAAGTAGTGGAGGAGGAGGTGGGGATCAGGAGGTCAGAAGTGTGGGAAGCATTGAAAAGATAGAAGTTGGGGAAAACACCAGGAACAGATGGAGTGTGTGGTGAAATGATGAGGTATGGTGGTGAGATAGTGATCGAATGGGTATGGAAAATGTTCAAACTAGCATGGGAGAAAGGGAATGCACCCAATGACTGGAATACTGGCATAATAGTCCCCCCTATATAAGGGCAAAGGGGAAAGAAGAGTGTGTTGTAACCACCGAGGAATATGTCTTTTAAGCATAGTAGGGAAGGTGTACAGTAGGGTAGTGATTGGGAGGGTGAGAGTGAGAACGGAGAAATGGATAGGTGACGAGCAGGGAAGTTTTAGGAAGGGAAGAGGATGTGTTGATCAGATTTTTACCGTAAATTGTGTTGTGGAGAAATATCTGGAGAAGCAACAAAAGGTGTATGTTGCCTTTATGGACTTGGAGAAGGCCTATGACAGAGTGGATAGAGATGGCATGTGGAAAGTACTTAGAATATACAGAGTAGATGGCAAGTTGCTGAAAGCAGTGAAGAGCATGTGTGAGGGTGCAAAGGCGGCAGTACGTGTGGAGAATGAGCAGAGCGAGTTCTTTAACCTGAATGTTGGGTTGCAACCGGGGTGTGTGATGTTCTCGTGGTGGTTTACTGTAAATATGGATGGAATCATGAAAGAAATACTAGGAAGAGCAGTGGATGTTGGTGTATCGCTGAAAAGGGAGGGAAATGAGTGGAAGCTACCTAAACTGCTGTTTGCGGATGATACAGTTCTGATGAGCGATAATGAATGGGAGTTGCAGGGTCTGGTAAATGAGTTTGGAACAGTGTGCGAAAAACGGAATTTGAAGGTAAATGCGTGGAAGAGCATGGTTATGGTCGTCGAAAGGGGTTAAGTCACAGAGTGTGAGGTGAAGTTGAATGGTCAGGCTATGGAGAACGTCAGCTCTTTTAAGTATCTGGGCAGTGTGTTGAGTAAAGATGGGACTATGGATGAAGAAGTGCAGGAGAGGGTGCAACAGGGGAAGAGGTTTGTAGGAATGTTGAGATCAGTAACAAGAAATAGAGTGGTCAGTATGGAAGTGAAGAAGTCCTTGCATGACAGTGTGGTAATCCCGACACTAACTTACGGAAGCGAAGCATGGACGTTCGGGCAGAGATTCAGACCAAGAGTGAGAGCGGTGGAAATAAGTTACTTGAGAAGTGCGTGCAGAGTTACATGGAGGGATAGACAGACGAATGAGGAAGTAAGAAGGAGGTGTGGTGTGGGGGTAGATGTGTTGGAAAGTGTGAAATGAACAACTGGAGATGAACCATCTCCATATGGCCATATGGAACGTATTGGAAGCGAGAGAATGACTAAGAGGATGTATCAGAACGATGTGGAAGGACAGAGAGGGAGAGGTGAAGGATGGAGTGAGAAAGTATATGAATGAAGGCGGTGCTGGTTGGGAGGAGGAGCGTCGACTGACTGGGGAGAGAGGTGCATGGGGGGTGGTTCGTTCGTGGCCACCCCTTCGGGGATCACGGCGTCAGACAATAGATAGATAGAACAAGAATTGAATGTGCAAACAATAATAACCACAACACTCTCATAACCACAAATGCAACAACAGCAACAACAGATCAAATTACCACAACACTACCAACAATCCCATGCATTATCCATTATTAATTAACCAACATCACAGTGACATTATGAAGGTCATTCACATGTATCCCTGCAGTCAGTCGGGCATAACACTCAATCACTCAAACAACCATGAAACACAAACAATGATTGACAGCCTCCCTGTCAAGCATTGCAAATCCGAAAACACAACTGACGGGCCAGTTTCAGAATTGTATCGTACAGTCAAAATACTATATACAAATATTAAAAGACATTCCGTCGAGCAAGTAAACTATAAAAGGAAATCAATCAATGTATATATATTTGTGTGTGTGTGTGTGTGAAAAGAAACAGGGTTGCTTGTAGCAAATGTTCCTGTTGGGAAGATCGGTTTACACAACCTACATTAACTCCTTAAAAGTGGGCATGCTTGTTGACATGACCATGCTGCTGGGTGTGTATATTTACCGAAAACGAGCTACATTCCATGCTCTTTTTCATGCATAAAGAAGAGCCTGAGCGTAATACAATTATGTGTCCATGAAAGGGCGATAATAGAGCTTTACAATGACACCTGAATCATCCTTGTACAACCACGGGTTATCTTTCAGCGATCATGTAACTGGAGGTGAAAATACCCTAAAATATTGTAATTTCTGCAGTTTTTCCCCTGTCTCGCGATGTACGGCAGTGGAGTTGAGGCATACTACGTGTGAGTGATGGCGCAGCGTAGGTGCCGAGCGGTCGAAGCCCAGCTATTGTTCTCCCAACGTGCGGAATCTCTCTCAGAGCTCATAACGTCTTCAAAATGACACCCGTCATATGATGGGCACCGCAGAAGTGGCCAATATTCTCTCTCTCGTCATATGATGTTCACTGTCGGTTGAGGGTTAAAATTCATCCACTTATAACTATTGTTAATTTTGTTAGTCCTCTATTTCATTATGCAAGGAATATTATCATCAATTAATTGTGGATATAGTTTATTACAAATTACATGATGCACAGGATATTGTATGTGATGCGTGTTAAATATATTATTTAATTATATAATTTTTGTCCTGATGGGCAATCTTTCTTGCAGAATGCAAATACTACATGGGGATTATTTCGCTCTGGACCTTCGCATGAGTTATTGAAGCTTCACTTGGTTCATGTGAGGGGGATTTATTCACTGCCCTACCACACCAGTGCTTCATGATTCCTGTCTCTGGCATGACTCGCTTCACCCGCTACAACACTCTTAGTTGTGGATCCTGGATCATAGATGGCGTTGTCAAGAATTTGGTGGAGTTACCTCTCTGACCCTCCTGTTTATCCAACGTTTCTTTCACAATCATCAATGCCCTCTAGTCAGTCTTATTCTGGAACTCCCTCGGTGGTATTGTGTGTGTTGAGCTACCTACCTCTGCCTTTGTAGACTTCTAATCGCGTTCTCCGTCATCCATAATCTCTCACGAAGATCTATCTATCAATCTATTGTCGGATGCCTTGATCTCCGTAGGGGTGGCTACGAACGAAACGGCTGCATGTAGCTCTGTCCCCAGTCAGTCCACGCCCCTCCTCCCATCCAATACCGCCTTCACTCGTATACTTCTTAACTCCATCCTTCCACCTCTCCCTCTCTGACCTTCCATCTTACTCTCGTACACTCTCTTAGTCATTTTCTCGCTTCCCATACGTTCAACATGGCTGAATCATCTCAAGGTGTTCCTTTTCAGCACATCTATATCCACACCACACCTCTCTCGTACTTCCTCATTCGTCTGTGTATCCCTCCATGTAACTCTGCACGCACTTCTCTAGTAACTCATTTCCACCCCTCTCACTCTTGATTTAATTATCTTCACCAACATCCATGCTTCGCTCCCGTATGTCAATGTCGGGATTACCACACTGTCATGCAAGGCCTTCTTTACTTCCATGCTGACCACCCTATTTCTTGTTGCTGCTTTCAGCGTTCCTACAACGGTGCACCCTGTTGCACCCTCTCCCGCACTTCTTCATCCATACTCCTATCTTTACTCAACACACTGCCTAAATACATAATTATGTGAGCTGACATTCTCCATAACCTGACCGTTCAAACTCCGTAAGCAAAATCAACACTCTGTGGCTGCACCCCATTTCAATGACCATCACCTGGCTCTTCCCCGCATTTACCTTCATATTCCGTTTTCACGCACCGTGAACATTTTTACCAGCCCCTGCAACTCCCATGCATATTATCGCTCATCAGTAGTGTATCATCAGAAAACAGCAGTACAGGCAACTTCCACTTGTTTCTTTTCCTTATCAGAGGTACACCAACATCCACTGCTCTTCCTTGTATTTCTCTCATGACTCCATCCATATATATATTGAACAGCCATGGGGACATCACACACCCTTGTTTTAACCCAACATTCAGATCAAAGAACTCGCTCTGCTAATTCTCCACACGTACTGACGCCTTTGCACCCTCTTACATGCTCTTCACTGTTTTCAGCAACTTGCCATCTTACGGGGGTGTTCAGTACCTTCCACAAACCTTCTCGATAAACTCTGTCATAAGCCTTCTCCAAGCCCATAAAGGTAGCATAAAACTCATGTCCCTTCTCCAAATATTTTCCACAACACATTTCAGGGCAACAATCTGATCTACACATCCTTTTCCCTTCCTAAATCCGCCCTGCTTGTCACCTATACAGTACATCTCTCTGTTCTCGCTTTGACTCTCTCAATCACTACCCTACTGTACACATTCCCTACGACACTTAGAAGGCATATTCCCTGTTGGTTACTACACACTCCTCTTTCCCCTTATACAGGGGGACTATTATGCCTGTCTTCCAGTCATCAGGTGCACTCCACATTTTCCATACCCATTCGATCACTATCTCACCACCATACCTCAGCATTTTCCCACACACTCAAACTATCCCTGATGCTTTCCCCATCTTCACTCTGTCCATGGTTTCACACACTTCTGACCTCCTGATCACCACCTCCTCCTCCTCTACTTCTCCTCTCCTCCCTCCCATACCCCATCTAACTATTTTTGCTGGTGTTTCATTCCTTACAGTTAGCAATTTGTTGAAGTAATCCCTCCTTCTTTCGACTCTCTCTTGCTTCTCGGCTATCACTCGCCCATTCTTATCCTTCACACAATTACTATTTCCCTAACTTTCTTGACCTATTTCCAGAATTGTTTTGTTTTTAAACAGTCATGCGGCTTGATGTGGATGTATGCCAACTAGTGTCATACTTTGGTATGGATATCTATATTGTCAGTACCTTCCACAACAATATAAAAACTCTAAATGGTACTTCGAAATCTTAATGGATTCGACTGGTTATAATTTGTCAGTAGATTAAAGAAGTTACAACAGAAAGTAAGACAAACAATACGATACACATACCCAGTTGTCCATAATTATAGAGAACAAAAGGTAATACAGTAGTCCGTAATATTTGATAGAACATGAATGAATCAGCATAGGATGAGATATAATTACATTAGTCTCAGTATCTGCAAAACAATATATAAGAAGTCTAAACATATATATATATATATGTATAATTATGAAAACGTGCAGAAAGGAAAGTGGAGAGGAAGGTAACACATACGAGAAGACAAACAAATCTGCAATAACACGTATGAATAACAGAACAATGGCAGGAGGTTGGGAGAGAGAGAGAAGAGAGATTGGAATAATAACCAACCGAATACGAAAATGTTTGCAAGAAATGTGTGTTGTGTGTGTGTGTTAAAGTGAGAGTGAGTAAGAGAAAGAGAGAGATAGTGAGTATGTGACAGTGAGCTTGTGTGTGTGTGTGTGTGTTTGTGTCTGTATATGTCAATGTATGTGTGTAGATCTAGTGTATACAGTATGTGTGTGAATGCCTGTGTACGTGTGGGTATCCCTGCACACGTACTGTATGTTGCATGTGTGTGGTGCAGTAATTGCCTAGCCTAAAGTTCTTTAAGTAGTGGAAAGCGGTGAACTTGTGACGGCTGATTGGTGGCAACCACTGTATGAGGTACTCTTTGGTGAGAGAGAGAGAGAGAGGAAAATCTATATAATTATTGACAATTGTATTAATTAGTACAATGTTTACATGTCTTTATAATTACAAGGGCATTTCTTTAGTAAGACATAATTATCCTATGCACATACAATTTATAATTGAATAAATATTACAAATACATAGTAGTTTCAACACACATATATTGTGAACCATAGTTTTCATCCTTATCTTTATCTTGAAATGTATTCCCAAGAATTGGGTTTATACATAATAGTAATCTAATCTGACAAAGTATTTTTCTTTGGCATATATAACACAGTATTTATGCTTAGGGCAAAACACAAATAGAAGCAGTGAAACAATATATTCATGTTTAAATAACGTTGTAAATCATTAGATAATCTTATTCAACTTAGAACAGACATACAGCAAATGAAAGGCATATCAATTATATATAAGAAACCTAACTCCCAGATTTATTTTTCTACGCTGAATATATTCATCTGGTAATAGCCAGACTAAAAGGGAATATGGCTTTATCATTCAGTAAGACAATCATATCTTGACAAAATAGCAATGGATACTCTGCACTAGGTGAATTATCAGAAAGGAATTGTCTTCTACTTGTATGATTTCCTATCCATCAATATATATATATATATATATATATATATATATATATATATATATATATATATATATGGAGGTAAAATCACAAATACGTGTGATAAAATTGTGTAGTAAAACTCGCGAGGAAAATTGAAACAATGGAACACCAAGCTTTCGTCTATTACCTCAAGACATCTTCAGGGTAATAAAAGACAACAGGGGGAGAGTGAGGCTTAAATACCAGGCAGTAGGATGGCAACACCTTTTGTATTTATATGCTAGTTAGCAACTCACACATGATTTAGGATGGGTATTTAAGCCTCACTCTCCCCCTGTTGTCTTGTATTACCCTGAAGATGTCTTGAGAGAATAGACGAAAGCTTGGTGTTCCATTGTTTAAATTTTCCTCGCGAGTTTTACTATATATATATATATACTGTATATATACAGTATAATTATGTATGTATGTAAGTATAAATTCAGACATATACCCCATAGATGTAGGTGACTGACTCAATGACAGCCCAATTCTTAGGGTCCGGGAGCACTTTCGCGTTCCAGTACTCCTTTCTTTGTATCTTCTAATAGGTCATTTTTACAAGGGGAGAAGGATTACTAGGATCCCCGGCATCATAAATTACGTTGTTTCAATAATGCACACGGACTCACTATCTTCAGCAATAGTAAATATGATTAGCTGTCAACAACGGGTTTTGTTGTTGTTTTCATGTTTCATGGTACCATAGGCTAAAAGTATATCTTTCGACCACCAACAAATACACGAAAATGTAAGAGACGGAGAGAGAGAGAGAGAGAGAGAGAGAGAGAGAGAGAGAGAGAGAGAGAGAGAGAGAGAGCATATATTGATTTCCCAATCCAAGTTGCATGTCACGCTTGTAATGTCGGCGCCACATGAATGATATTAGCGGCTTATTGTATCGGAAATTGGTATCTGCTACAAGATATAATGGTCTATTGGATATGGTTATTCAAAATATGAGTTTCAATAGTTGCGTGGAGATATATATATACAGTATATATATGGTGATGTGTGGCAGGAGAGGAGCAGTGAGAAGCAGTGCTAATCTACACAAACAAATGGTATGTGGCGGTATTGACCACCTAGGAGTTCGTGGGAAACGAACATTCTATGGGCATAATGACATATTGGAACCGTGAGAAAAGATGTTTCCCACGGAATGAGAGACATTCTAAGGAGCCCGTGTGACTCTGTTAAAAGACTTGTGTGAATCCATTTGCTTGCCGAAAGTTAGAGGGTAGGAAGGAGATGTGTGTTACGAAATAAAAATACGGAATCAGTGTCGCCCTGAGCAGGCGGAGGACGGAGATAAGGAAGCTCCCTCGCTCCAGTCCGGGCCTGTGTATGTTCGCGTTTGCTGGCCTCCTAGTTTCGGGAGTTGAGACACTTAGGTGAGTGTAATGTTTGGTATCCTTAGAAGGGAGATGAGACAGCATATATATATTGTGTATGTGTAACGAGGCCTAGTGTGTGTGATGCTCTATATATTTGGTGTGCGTTTATGTGTTTGTTTAGTGGACACTGATTCGTGTCTTTGAGTAGATACGTCGTCCGAGCATTATCTGCCGGTAATTATCTAAACACGGTAGCCTGTCAATCAATGTTAATTAAATATCCGTGAGTGGTGTTTGTGTGTTTTACGCCGTGGTGGTATTGTATGGTGTCGTGTGTTGATTTGTGATTGAGTTGTGATTCACAGTTTATGTTCAGTGTACTAAGTGTTGATTAACCATTTGTGATTGAGTTGTGATTCACAGTTATGTTCAGTGTACTAAGTGTTGATTAACCATTTGTGATTGAGTTGTGATTCACAGTTTATGTTCAGTGTACTAAGTGTTGATTAACCATTTGTGATTGAGTTGTGATTCACAGTTTATGTTCAGTGAACTAAGTGTTGATTAACCATTTGTGATTGAGTTGTGATTCACAGTTTATGTTCAGTGTACTAAGTGTTGATTAACCATTTGCCTTCGATGTTCTCTTAGTGTGTTTATTCCTTTTAACGAGTGCATTTACTTAAAGCTTTTATTCAGTGTGTTTAGTCAATTCTTATTCACTGTTACTCTGGTGTTTCTTCTGGTGTATTTTGTGTTAAAGATCATTGCTTTGATTAACTGAATTTTGGTGCTTGTCAACCTGTTCGTTTACCCTAGTTAATTATAATTTAATTAATACGAAATTAATGGTGTTTGATATCCCCCTCTTCTCCATTGTTTATGTTAACAATCATTTTGGAGTTGTATACGTAGTCAGATTGTGTGTATACGTAGTCAGATTGTGTGTATACGTAGTCAGATTGTGTGTATACGTAGTCAGATTGTGTGTTGCCGGTGTTTGAATTTAATCTATTGGGTTCCACACCGTAGGGCCGTGACATGATATATATATATATATATATAATAAAGAGAAGAACCAACGCAGGAATTAATAATAACACCATATTTTACGTTTCGATAATCACTGTTCTCATCTTCAGGCCTATAATTAAGATACAGCCAAAATAACATAATGAAGAGCAACATTGTCACAATGTTGCTCTTCATTATGTAGTTTTGGCTGTATCTTAATTATAGGCCTGAAGATGAGAACAGCGATTCTCGAAACGTCGTAAAATATGGTGTTATTATTAATTCCTGCGTTGGTTTTTCTCTCTATTATCAAGTTACGTTTTCCAAGTAACCAATCGATTGCGGATATATATATATATAAAATATATATATTGTCTTAGTTTGCTCCCTAAGCCTCTATCAGCTATAAGGCTTTTAAAATATACACCTCGAATGCCCCCCTCCCCTTTTTTGAGAAACATTTATACATTTATCAGTGGAATGTCAGCTCATTTGTCAGTATTTGGGCAGCGTGTTGAGTAAAGATGGGAGTATCGATGAAGAAGTGCAGGAGAGGGTGCAACAGGGGAAGAGGGTCGTAGGAACGATGAAAGCAGTAACAAGAAATTGGGTGGTCAGCATGGAAGTAAGGAAGTCCTTGCATGACAGTGTGGTATTCCCGACATTGACTTACGGGAGCGAAACATGGCCATTGGTGAAGAGACTCAAACCAAGAGTGAGAGGAGTGGAAAAGAGTTACTTGAGATATGCGTGCTGATGGAGGGATAGACAGACACATGAGGAAGTACGAAAGAGGTGTGATGTGGATTTAGATGTGCTGGAAAGTGTGAAAAGGAACACCTTGAGATGGTTCGGCCATGTGGAAAATATGGGAAGTGAGAGAATGACTAAGAGAGTGTACGAGTGTGAGGTGGAAGGGTCGAGAGGGAGAGGTAGACCGAGTGAGAGGTGGAAGGATGGAGTTAAGAAGGATATGAGTGAAGGCGGTGCTGGATGGGAGGAGGGGTGTCGACTGACTTATGACAGAAGTGCCTAGGGCTGTTTTGTTCGTGGCCACCCCATCGGGGATCACGGCGTCCGGCAATAGATAGATAGATCAGTAGAAAAATGTACAAGTCAGAGGCCAATTCCTAGTAAATTACTGGCTCGCTATCGCTTGCCAGGATAAAATCAACACCTACTGTATATGTCGTGAGAGGTCTTAATACTGACAAAGAAATGGGGCGGAACATCTTATAATCGCCAAACAAATAGGGTGTGTGGACGTCTTAAAATCATAGATTTTTTTTAGTTAAACATAGCGAAGAAGGGGGTCCATAAAAAACACATACCTCCCTTTAACCATTGGGTGCGGTAAAGCAATATCTTGAGGTAAATATATAAGCAGAGGTATAAGCAAGGAATATGTTGAGGTAATTATATAAGCAGCAGTATAAGCAAGGAATATGTTGAGGTAAATATATAAGCAGCAGTATAAGCAAGGAATATGTTGAGGTAAATATATAAGCAGCAGTATAAGCAAGGAATATGTTGAGGTAAATATATAAGCAGCAGTATAAGCAAGGAATATGTTGAGGTAAATATATAAGCAGCAGTATAAGCAAGGAATATGTTGAGGTAAATATATAAGCAGCAGTATAAGCAAGGAATATGTTGAGGTAAATATATAAGCAGATGTATAAGCAAGGAATATGTTGAGGTAAATATATAAGCAGATGTATAAGCAAGGAATATGTTGAGGTAAATATATAAGCAGCAGTATAAGCAAGGAATATGTTGAGGTAAATATATAAGCAGATGCATAAGCAAGGAATATGTTGAGGTAAATATATAAGCAGCAGTATAAGCAAGGAATATGTTGAGGTAAATATATAAGCAGCAGTATAAGCAAGGAATATGTTGAGGTAATTATATAAGCAGATGTATAAGCAAGCCCCCTGGGGGTTAGGGAATAGAATATGCCCCACGTGCCTTCTGCGTGTCGTAAGAGGCGACTAAAGAGGTTGGGTCGGTGGGCTTGCGACCCCCACCCGGAAAAAATATCTAAGCAAAAAAAAAACGAACGAACAGCCTTGGATGCGGACGGAACCAACGTTGACGAACCACGACTGACTAAGGACATGCCTTCGGACATTCTGAGAATGGCTACATGGAATGTTAGTGGCATGAATGATGGCACAAAAGAGAGAGAGGTTCTGGAAGTGTTAGTGAATGCCAGGCTGGATGTATGTGGAATGACAGAGACCAAATGGAAAGGTTCAGATTTGAGAGAGTGGGAGTGTGGAATGGGTGTGTGTGCTGGAGTGAGTGAAGGAACAGCGAGAGAAGGTGCATGTTTGTTTGTAAGTAGCAAATGGAAGGAATGTGTAAGAGAGTATGGGTCTGTGGGTTCAAGGATTGTGTGGGTGAGAATGAAAGTAGGAATACAAACGTGGGTGATTGTATGCGTGTATGCCCCGACAGAGGATATACTTGAAAGAAAGAAAGAGGAGTTCTGGATGAATGTGGAGGCGTGCCTGGAGAAGTTTGACAAGAACGAAAGAATATTTCTGATTGGGGATATGAATGGTAAGGTGGGTGATAGGAAAGTTGAGGGAGTGGTGGGAGGGTGGGGGGTACCATCAGAGGTGAATGGGAATGGTAGTGCACTTGTGGACGTATGTGTGGGGAGGAGGCTGTGGATAGCCAACACCTTCTTCCGACACAGAATGATCCACAGGTACACGTGGAAACGGATGTTGACGATGAAGGATAAGACAGTGGTGGAACGAAAGTCATTGATTGATTATGTATGTGTGGATGAACGAATGAAGAAATCTGTGATGGATGCTAGGGTGTATAGGGGTATTGGAGGGGGTCTGTCTGATCATTATGTAGTGGTAGCTAAGGTTAGGATACAAAAGAAGTGGGTGAGGAGAGCGGGAGGGAGGCGAGAGGAGGGTGGAATGGTGAGGAGGGTGGAGAGGTTGCAGGAGGAGGAAGTCAGGGAGGAGTACAGGAGAGCAGTGGAAAGACGACTAGGTGGGTTCGACCTGGAAGTTATGGAGGAAGTGGAGGAGATGAGCAAGGTGTTTAAGGATGAGATCTGTGCAGCATGTGAGGAGGTGTGTGGAGTGAGGAGAAGAGGGAGGGGAGTGAAAGGTACAGCATGGTGGACAGAAGAGGTAAGAATAGCTGTGGAAGAAAAGAAGAAAGCATATAGAGAGTGGTTGGGTAGTAGAGGGAATGAAGATTCCGAGAGACAGAAACGAGCGAGGTACGTGGAGAGTAAGAGGGTGGTGAAGAGAGTAGTGAAGGAAAGTAAGAGAAGAGTAGATGAGGAATTTGGAAGGAATCTGAGTGTAAAATGGAGGGAGAGTAAGAAACTGTTTTGGAAAGAAGTCAAGAAAGTTAGGGAAGGTAGCAAGGGAAACAGTAAGGGTGTGAAAGATAAGAATGGGAGAATGCTAGCCGAGAAGCAAGAGAGAGTCGAAAGATGGAGGGAGTACTTCAGTGAGTTGCTAAATGAAAGGAATGAAGAGCCAGCAAACATAGCTGGATATGGTATGGGAGGGAGAAGAAGAGAAGTAGTGGAGGAGGAGGTGGGGATCAGGAGGTCAGAAGTGTGGGAAGCCATGAAAAGAGTGAAGTTGGGGAAAGCACCAGGAACAGATGGAGTGTGTGGGGAAATGTTGAGGTATGGTGGTGAGATAGTGATAGAATGGGTATGGAAAATGTGCAAACTAGCATGGGAGAAGGGGAGTGCACCCGATGATTGGAAGACTGGCATAATAGTCCCCCTATATAAGGGCAAAGGGGAAAGAGGAGTGTGTGGTAACCACCGAGGAATATGTCTTCTAAGCGTAGTAGGGAAGGTATACAGTAGGGTAGTGATTGAGAGAGTGAGAGTGAGAACGGATAAATGGATAGGCGACGAGCAGGGAGGCTTTAGGAAGGGAAGAGGATGTGTAGATCAGATTTTTACCCTGAATTGTGTTGTGGAGAAGTATCTGGAGAAGAAACAAAAGGTGTATGTTGCCTTTATGGACTTGGAGAAGGCATATGACAGAGTGGATAGAGAAGGTTTGTGGAAAGTACTTAGAATATACGGAGTAGAGGGCAAGTTGCTGAAAGCAGTGAAGAGCATGTATGAGGGTGCAAAGGCGGCAGTACGTGTGGAGAGTGAGCAGAGCGAGTTCTTTGACCTGAATGTTGGTTTGAAACAGGGGTGTGTGATGTCCCCGTGGTTGTTTACTGTATATATGGATGGAGTTATGAAAGAAATACTATCAAGAGCAGTGGATGTTGGTGTATCGCTGAAAAGGGAGGGAATTGAGTGGAAGCTACCTATACTGCTGTTTGCGGATGATACAGTTCTGATGAGTGATAATGAATGGGAGTTGCAGGGTCTGGTAAATGAGTTTGGAACAGTGTGCGAAAAACGGAATTTGAAGGTAAATACGGGGAAGAGCAAGGTTATGGTCTTCGAAAGGGGTGAAGTCACAGAGTGTGAGGTGAAGCTGAACGGTCAGGCTATGGAGATCGTCAACTCTTTTAAGTATCTGGGCAGTGTGTTGAGTAAAGATGGGACTATGGATGAAGAGGTGCGGGAGAGGGTACAACAGGGGAAGAGGGTTGTAGGAACGCTAAAAGCAGTAACAAGAAATAGGGTGGTGAGTATGGAAGTGAAGAAGTCCTTGCATGACAGTGTGGTAATCCCGACACTGACTTACGGAAGCGAAGCATGGACGTTGGTTGAGAGACTCAGACCAAGAGTGAGAGCAGTGGAAATGAATTACTTAAGGAGTGCGTGCGGAATTACATGGAGGGATAGACAGACTAATGAGGAAGTAAGAAGGAGGTGTGGTGTGGAGGTAGATGTGCTGGAAAGTGTGAAAAGGAACAACTTGAGATGGTTCGGCCATATGGAACGTATGGAAAGCGAGAGAATGACTAAGAGGGTGTACGAGAGCGAGGTGGAGGGACAGAGGGGGAGAGGTAGACCGAATATGAGGTGGAAGGATGGAGTGAGGAACTACATGAATGAAGGCGGTGCTGGTTGGGGGGGAGGGGCGTCGACTGACTGGGGACAGAGGTGCATGGGGGCGGTTCGTTCGTGGCCACCCCTTCGGGGATCGCGGCGTCAGGCAATAGATAGATAGATAGATAAGCAAGGAATATGTTGAGGTAAATATATAAGCAAGGAATATGTTGAGGTAAATATATAAGCAGAAGTATAAGCAAGGAATATGTTGAGGTAATTATAAAAGCAGATGTATAAGCAAGGAATATGTTGAGGTAAATATATAAGCAGATGTATAAGCAAGGAATATGTTGAGGTAAATATATAAGCAGAAGTATAAGCAAGGAATATGTTGAGGTAAATATATAAGCAGATGTATAAACAAGGAATATGTTGAGGTAAATATATAAGCAGCAGTATAAGCAAGGAATATGTTGAGGTAAATATATAAGCAGATGCATAAGCAAGGAATATGTTGAGGTAAATATATAAGCAGCAGTATAAGCAAGGAATATGTTGAGGTAATTATATAAGCAGAAGTATAAGCTAGGAATATGTTGAGGTAAATATATAAGCAAATGTATAAGCAAGGAATATGTTGAGGTAAATATATAAGCAGCAGTATAAGCAAGGAATATGTTGAGGTAAATATATAAGCAGATGCATAAGCAAGGAATATGTTGAGGTAAATATATAAGCAGCAGTATATGCAAGGAATATGTTGAGGTAAATATATAAGCAGCAGTATAAGCAAGGAATATGTTGAGGTAAATATATAAGCAGCAGTATAAGCAAGGAATATGTTGAGGTAATTATATAAGCAGAAGTATAAGCTAGGAATATGTTGAGGTAAATATATAAGCAAGGAATATTTTGAGGTAACTGTGGGAGGTTTGGTGGAGTGGTCTTGCCACTGGACTGGTAATCCAATGGACCCGGGTTAGAATCCCGATATGTCAATGGGAAGGTATTGTTGAGATGGAATTTGTGCTGTACCTAGTATCAGTGCATTACCACAAAGCCAACCGAAACGCCAAATAAATACCCTCATTGTTACCTGAATAAATAGAACTGTATGAATATTCCCATATTCAAAATATGCTACAGGGGTCAATGCCTAGTGAACTCATTTCTCAATAGGTGGCATTCTGATAGTGAGGGTCCGAGTCTAGGAGATGAGACAGTGAAGCACTGGAGCGAGGCAGCTTAAGAGATGGAGCTGCTTCGAGTCATGAGTGGGTAGCTACAGTGCATTCATTTGACATATATCGACAGGCCCCGCCCGCTTCCACCAGCGCCGTAGACGAAGTAGAGCTTATCATACCGCAATCTCAGACAAGTCACTTGTCACCTTACCACGGAGCTGATAAGAGCTCCAAGTAAAATTAATTATAGGATGTAAGAGCGCTTTAATACATGAATATTTGCAGTTATTCTTTACTATACAATATTACCATATACCATTGTACAGAAAAGTAAACTCCATTACCATTGTTACCTCGGCTACTAATTGGGCAGAGCAGAGGTAGAAATTTTTAAGCTAGGCTTAGCGAGCGACTGCGTTTGGGTGTATAGGGTACGGTACCGTAATGCCTCCCCCTCCCTTGTCTGTGTGCCTCAGTCTCCCTCCCTCTCTCTCTCTCATATAGTTGTATAGGGTACCGTAATGCCTCCCCCTCCCTTGTCTGTGTACCTCAGTCTCCCTCCCTCTCTCTCTCTCATATAGTTGTATAGGGTACCGTAATGCCTCCCCCTCCCTTGTCTGTGTACCTCAGTCTCCCTCCCTCCCTCTCTCTCATATAGTTGTATAGGGTACCGTAATGCCTCCCCCTCCCTTGTCTGTGTACCTCAGTCTCCCTCCCTCCCTCTCTCTCATATAGTTGTATAGGGTACCGTAATGCCTCCCCCTCCCTTGTCTGTGTGCCTCAGTCTCCCTCCCTCCCTCTCTCTCATATAGTTGTATAGGGTACCGTAATGCCTCCCCCTCCCTTGTCTGTGTACCTCAGTCTCCCTCCCTCTCTCTCTCTCATATAGTTGTATAGGGTACCGTAATGCCTCCCCCTCCCTTGTCTGTGTACCTCAGTCTCCCTCCCTCTCTCTCTCTCATATAGTTGTATAGGGTACCGTAATGCCTCCCCCTCCCTTGTCTGTGTACCTCAGTCTCCCTCCCTCTCTCTCTCTCATATAGTTGTATAGGGTACCGTAATGCCTCCCCCTCCCTTGTCTGTGTACCTCAGTCTCCCTCCCTCTCTCTCTCTCTCATAGTGTGAAGTGATTAAGTTGTCAATTGATCCAAGTATGGGTGAAAGCCGTTGCTGGTAAACTGGTGAATGAAAGACTCCTTCAATCTTCCTGCCTTGAGTTCTGATCTTGTTAATCAATGGCTGTGAAACTTGTGTTGCCCCAGAGGTTTTCTTCACCACCACATCAACGGGCTCAGTTTTCTCCTTATCAAAATACTTGAATACATTTAATACAATATTCCTGGCTTGACTGACAAGTCGGGGAGAACCAGCAGGTCTGCCAGGGGTATGGGCAGGAGACGCCATCTTCCCCCTTCAGAAGACGGGAGGGAACTGAACTGACGTTTGAATGACAGCGGCTCACAGCGCATTGACAGAAGACACCAGCGTTGCCAATGTAGCTACCTTACCGCTAGATCTAAAAGTATTTACTTGAACAAGGGAATGGAGCTGTTAAAGACAGGCTCCAGTCTTAACATTTCTTTCTCACTCGTTGATGTAGAAAGGTAGATGGCTTTGTAGGCCATTTTTAATAATTTAAATTGATAAATAAATATTGACTTGATCTAGCGGAAATATTTTACACCTAGCAATAAGAATGCTGGCTATACTCCGAATCTTTTAGCACATGTTATCAATATTGGAGTAATATTCTAGCAATATTAGGTAGGCATTTACTAGTTTGTATTCTTCTAGTTACTTCTGCAAACAGATTAAATAATATTTTTGTGCTGATTTGGTAACCCTGTTGGACACCTCGCACCTCGCACAGTCATGCCAGCCGTATGATAACGGTTGGGGAAGTGGGCGGGGCCTGTCGATATATGTCGAATGAATGCACTTTAAGCCCCATGCATCCTGCGAAGGCAAGATGGCATGGGTTGGTTGTAGCTAAAAGTGCTTCACCTGTCTCACCCCCTTGACTGGAACGATACCTCACGGGCTTCACTGTTCAAATATTAGTGGTTGAATGTACAGGCTCTCACCCTTTGCCCGAGAGGGAGTAGTTGGAATATAAAAAAATAAAACAAATAGAAGTATAAGCAAGGCATATTTTGAGGTAACTATATAAGCAGAAATATATAAGCAAGGAATATGTTGAGGTAACTTTTTAAGCAAGGAATATTGTGAGTTAACTTCAGAATCAGGAGTATAAGCAAGATATAGTGAGAGGAAGTGAATAAGCGGCAGGAAGCAGTATTTATGGGAAGTGGATTGGAATCAGTTTGAGCGAGAGTGAGAGCCACAGCAGAAACTTCTCTCTCAAAGTTGTGTTGAACCAAGAGGCTGAAATGGTGGTGATGGTGAGAGAGGTGACGAAAGGGGGGGAGGGGGATGTATTTAGTTGATGGAGAGAGAGGTGTGGGTGACAGTACGTGGGGAGAGAGAGAGGTGAAGGTTAGATCATAGGGGGAGACAATGGGAGAGATGTGATGGGGGGAGGGGGGGGGGGAGTGTTAAGTGATAGATGGGGTAACAATGTGATAGAGAGGGAGAGGTGAGGGATGGAGGGAGGTGAGAGCGATTGGTGATGGAGAGAGAGATGAGGAAGAGAGAGGGTAGAGGTACTGCACGTGGGAGAGATGTGAAGTAGGGGGAAATAGGAGTGTTGAAACGGTATGTGGGATGAGAAAAGCCTCTTTGTTTATATATATATAATATCCTCTCTACTATCAAAGCGAATTTTGAACGCAACTGTGCAACTGTCTTGTTCGGCTTCATAATTCAAGAAGTTTATTGTTTTTTTAACAGTATGGTAAGTCGAGGGCAAGCCACAGCTACTTTTTCCTCTGGTGTCAGCAGATGGCTAGCTTAAATAAAACTGCATTTAACAACTCGCGATGAAACCCAAAACCCAGTGTGTTGTCCATTATATTTGTTTATACTAGGGACTGTGGGATTTCAGTAGCAATACTAATTAACTAGTATGATTATTGAGTGAAGCTACCATATCTTGGTTACTATACTTTTGCTGCAAGAAGTATTTATAGGCACACATTCTGGATTCGAAGGCTGGGGTTACCTGAATATTATTTAGGATGAATCAACTTTAGGGATACCCTCATTATAGATTCGAATCCGCAGCCTCGTTATTTGAGATGCGTTAGTTAACCCGTACAGCCCCAGCGACGCGCCTGACGCGTCGGCGATGTATGTAACGCACAGCCCCAGAGACGCGCCTGGCGCATCACCCTAATTGCGCCGACTGTAACCTCAGGTGTAGCCACTCAAGAGGGCTCAGATTTGTATGGGAACTGTGTACGTATCCCACGCAACCGTGCCGATGGTTGAAAACTCTCAAAGTCCACGTGCGTGCGCGTGAGCGCGCAATAACCTGTTTTTTTGGGGTAATTGCCTTCAATTTTTTACTCTTGTAAAATACGTTTTCGGGGGCTCTGTAGGACTATTCTTTAAACTTTTTGAGCGGTTTTTCATGTTTTTTCCTTCATTCCTAACCCCTTCGCTATTGTTTCTGGAATAAAACCATTTTTTGAAAACCGGCCGGGTTCTGGTGAACAAACATTACAAAACTAGCCGGGGCTGGACGGGTTAACCCTCTCCGTCACATATGACGCGATCGCGTCACATGGTGGTGTTGCCCAAAGGTATCATATGATGCGATCACGTCATATGAACTTAGTGAAATAGCTCAATAAGTAAGTTATATGACGCATTTGCGTCATATTGAGCGCGGTAAGTTAGGTAAGTTAGATCAGAATCTGTCGATTGGTGGCAACCCCAAATTCCTCCGACTTCTAACGGTCTCTCAGTGTGAGAATGACTGTAGTGGGGGAAATACCGGGCACTCAGGCAACCCCTAACTTTCGTAAGTTAATATGTCTAGGGGGGTTAAGGTTCATCGTGTTATTGTTATCATTAGGAGTTGACAATGACGGTACGCTCGGATGCCATGGTATTAAGCCCATTCATCAGAATTCGTGGACCCCTTATGTGTTATTCTTTACGCAGTTATAACTATCTGGATTGTTTTATGGATATATCTTGCTTTTCAGTAAATACTATAATTACAGTATATAGTTTGTAGTTGATGTATATATTATTATATTCACGAATTACCTTCCAAAGAAATACTTCCATAGGCTAATAATATTAAGAAATAGGTGAAGTCTGCGAATATTTATGAGTGGGCTAGATATTATGCCATCTAAAAGTACATGGGCTGTGTAAGTCATTCAAGAGTTTATGCTCTTACAGAATTCGTAAAATTTGAAAGGTGGATTTGAGAGACAACCGTTGTGCAATATGTGTGTTTAACTCCTTGAGGATTATGATGCATTTCACAGCTTATTCTGGCAATCATTAAACTATTTTATTCAGATTAGGAAGAGTATATGGAAGTCAGAGGCTTAATTGAGATAATCTTTGCCCTCTTACGTCCCACAGATCCTTCCGAAGCTGTATAAAATCGTCTAATGATAGCCAGAATATAATCTTTGAACGCAGCATAATCCTGAAAGGGGTTTAAACGCTTTATCAGGTATTCATTTATCCCGTATGTTGCTCAAATATAACCAGGTAATCAAAGTGGGCAGATTGGATGATGACTAATTTATCCTTCACTCTTTGAGGATCATGCCGCCTTTTGACAGGTTATTCTGGCTATCATTAAACGATTTTATACAGCTTAGAAACGATCTGTGGGAATTAAAACGGTAATGAACATCGCAATTATCCCTCTGATTTCCATAAAACCTTTTTTATCTGAATTAATCTTCTAATAATAGCCAGCAATTAGACAAAATACGTCATCGTATCTTGAAAGGGTTAAGTACACATTTATACATGTTTACTACTCATACAAATACATATGTGCACACTCTTACATACATACAAATACATGCGTGCATACGCACACATACATAATGTAGGAGAAAGCATGTTATTGCTACTATAATATTATGTAAGCATCATGAATCAAGGGATATCCCCTCTTACCTCTCTCTCTCTCTCATGTATCGTACCCTGGTAGTAATTAGTTGTGTTAGTAGGTTTCTTTATTTGTCTTGCTTTCCTTTGTCGTGTTAACATTAGTTTTCCCCCTTCCACATTGATATCCGGCCTCCTTTAATTTGGATTAATATGTTTTCATCCTCCTGTATGGTTCTTCTAAGTTTCATTCTATTATTGATTTGTATTTGATCCATGTCCATTCAGTTTGTTCCATGTAAGAGCATTTTTTAGGGAGAGTATTGGGAACAAATGGAGTGTTTTCGTTGCTTCTTAACCCCTAAGTGTCGGCGCGCAACAAGAGTCGAGTATAATAAATCTGGACTATCTGGCGGCGCCCGACATAGGTCGTGTGGCAATTTCAGCACGTAATGTTGCTGGGAGAGAGAGACAAGCGGTGGCAGGAGAGTAGCGAGCGTATGACTGCTCCAGACCACCGCGGCGAACCTACTGACACGAATCCCACCTCCTCCCTCCCTCTCTCACTCGCTATATACGGAATTGTATGGGGAAAGTGCCGAATTACATGCTTTTTGCACTCGCGTTGCGCGGATCAGCGGCCTCCATTATCGGAGCGCGAAGCTGGACTTCTTACTCCACCTCTAAAGTCACTCTCTTTCTCTTCCCGAGGAGTTCCTTCTGATTATCCACTAACTAATACCTCGGTGCCAGCCCTGTACTCCCGTAAGCCGCCAAAAGAGTTTATAATCAGCTTCCTGGGACTTATTTTGAAGAGAAGAAAGAGGAGGTGAAGAAAGCAAGAATTCAGAACGAGCGTGTCCCGGCGCGTGCCAGTCGGCCAGTCACAGCGCGGGAGAGCGGGAGGCGTGACTATAAAGGCTGCCGCGCGCGGGCTACAGGGGTCACTCACCCCTCAGAGCTCACCGGGTTAACACACTGCAACCTACTTGCTCTCTCTCGCCCGGGCATAAAGGAGAACCAGGAACCCACCTTTACAGTTACCCTGCCCTCACCTATAGTCAAAACACAGACCACCCCTGACCTCTCCTCACTTTCGCCCACTCGGAGGATGCACCATCAGTATCCTGCTGCCTGTCGTCACATCGCTAGTCTGCACACATACAGTCAAGCGCTTCAAGAGGGACGACAGAAGGTGGACGGAAGTGAGGACTTCCAGAAGAGCTACTGGCCAGCTCTGAGGTCGTAAAGCACAGTTCCAGACACACACACATTAAATTAATTAATTAATCCAGTATACCAGATTATATTTGTTTAAGGACCCATATTGTGCCCGCATACGATAAAGAAAGACAGAGAGATGTGGTTGACTAACCTGGTGGTTTCTATAAACATTTATGTGTCCTTCTAGGACAAGACTAAAGGAAAAATAATTTAGAATTCACCTGAATTCATAAAGATGATGATGTGTTATTAAATAGTTATTTTTGTTAGAAACGGCGCCATGCCGAAAGAGTGATTATATAGGATCTGATAGGAGAGATTAAAGATTAAAAGAGTAAAAGTAAAGAGGGGAGGGAAAGAATACTTTTGTTGATAAATAAGGCAACCAGTAAGTTAAGAGGGAAACAGTTGTTTAGTTGCCTCATAGATTAGCTATAGCTAGCGAAGGACACTACTCCATATGAATTAGAGATGGACCGAATATTCGTTTCGTATTCGTATTTCCAAATATTCGCTATGTTTTTCAATATTCATATTTGTATTCGTATTCGCATTTCCATTCATAGCTATTCGCAAATAATCGCATATGTTCACGAAACCAATAGAATATAATTATACACAAATGTTAAATATTTAATTTTAAAGTTAACACAAACTAATAAATAACAGTGTATATGTGCGTTGGGGCCGCTAAAGTGGAATGAAGGAGAACTGAGCAGTGTTACTACTTAACTGTATTTAATAGTACCAGATCAAACTAGTGAAAAGTAGGCCTACCAAATTATTCTAAAGTGGAATAACTGCCCGGTAAACGAACGTGTGCTGGACCTGGACATTTGAACCGTCGCAATATTGCCATTTCAGACCTATCCAATGTAATAACATGTCACTAAAATATATTCCATCATATTTCCTCACTGATTTCGTATTTAATACCAGATATGGACTAGTTCATTGGAAAATGTATAAAATGTACTTAAGAGAGTCAAATGTACCAAATCTGGTACTTTAGTACCAAAAAAGCGGCAACACTGGGACTGAGGACTGGAAACAGAAAATTGAATGGATTTAATTTTAATTATTCAATTTTCTATAGCTGAACTCTTACAATATATTAATCATTAATTCATACAGTTCATTTATGATAGTTAAGAAATTACACATTCACATCGTCATTAACTTCTGGTAATTAATTCCATAGTAATTTAATTAACGTTTGTTGGTGACATAAAAATAATTACCAGTTCTTGAAGGATGACATAAGGATTGAAATATTCGCTATTCGTATTCGTGTTCGCGAATTTTACACACAAAAAATCGTATTCGTATTCGTATTCGCAAATAGTGAAAATTGATATTCGTTCCATCTCTAATATGAATCATTCATTAAGTTGTACAAAAAGGAAACTGTGAAGAAGAACACTAGTCCTATTTTAATTACGTTATTATTAAGTCTAAAAGAGCTATTCCGTGTATGCGTTTGAGTCACGGTTCATCTTTTGTTAGAACGATTATTGATGAAGGTGAAAGGTAACATAGTGTGTTTGTTATAGGGTTACTTGAGAGTAAATTCGGAAGGTGTCATTGAGCTAAAGATTGTAAACCTATATTGTGAAGTAACTGGAAAACGGAACCCAATAGTGTTGTTGAGGTAAAGATTGTAAACCTAGATTGTGAAGTAACTGGGTGGCAGAACCCATATTATATGTGAGAGAGACCTTGTAATCTCATTCGGTAATTTGTACGATTTCATGTCATTGTGGAAGTACTTGTGTAGTAACGACGGTTGTGTCAAAGGAGTAAATAGATACTATGTATTGAAGAGATAGATTATATGTGTTATAGCCTTGGTATTGAGAAAGGATCCAGAAGGCTCAGTAAACGTCGGAAAGCCTAAAGAGTAGAGGAAAGAATATCCCTTTTGTTTTAGTTAGGCAAAGAGTAAATGGTTCATTAGGCCCTGGTCTCAATAAAAGACACAGCAGGGTTTCGATTTAATTATTTAGGATTAATCACTAATAACAGGGTCGTAGGATCGACGCCGACTTTAGTCAATACCTGAATAGCGGGGATTCAGTTAGGGAGTAATGGGAACTTTAGGGGTCCAAAGTGCAACCTAGCATGGATCGACGTAATATTCAATCTGCGTCTTGAACTCATCTCGGCCCGAGCCAAGAACCTATTATTAGAGTAGTTAGGAAGTCTGTTAAATAAAATATACGAACTTCTAAATGACTGTCGAATTATCCCCCATAGTAGTAGTAGCATAACATAATTAATATTAAATACTACATTTTGGTGGTAAGCGGTGGGATTCGACAAATCATTTGGATTGAGTATAATTATCTAACAGAACAGATAGGATGACGGGCGTGTTACCATTCAGATTATGTGAAGAGGGGGAGGAAGAAATCGAGCTTTGGATTGAGTAGTTAGAATGTCAGTTCACACTACTTGACATAGGGGTAAATGGGAAAAAAATCGCCTATCGAAAGGCACACTTAGGTAAGGCCCTGAATTATGTAAGAGTACGTCTGGGAGGACTAGTATCGTGGGCTGAAGTCAGGAGCGCCTTAATTGAAGAATTTGGCCGAGAGACTTCCACCAGAAAAGCCAGAGACAAACTGAAGAGTTTGAAACTTGATGGCGAAAATTTGAGAGACCTGCGGATGGAAATCGCTAAGAAAGTGAAACTAGCGTATCCCCATATGGACCAAGAGAGCCAGGAAACTGAGATCAGGGAGATCATGATCCAAGCCTGCCCGGTAGAAGTTAGGAAACACTGCATCATTCATGAGGTTAACCCTACTAAGGAATTGATGGAGGTCATTAAAAAGATTATGGAGGCTAGAGAAATAAAAGAGGAAAAACAAAAAGGGGAAGAGGAGAACCCAAAGAAAAGGTATCCGAAAGCCCTGATTCGATGCTTCACTTGTAGACAGACCGGACACCTAGCTAGGAACTGTACCAACCGTCCACAAGCCCCAACCCCCAACCCCTAGATTTGACCTCAGACTCGCACTCCCAAACGATCAACCTCTACCCAGAGGAACCGATCCGAACCGGAGAGGAATGCTTCCGGTAGAATACCGGGAGGCAGAAAACCAGCCAAAAGTTACGATGCCGGAGGAGAGAGAAATTTTTCCGTGAAACCTCACATAGAAGGGTGGTATAGTGAGGTCAATATCTTAGAGAGACAAACGCCTTGTGAAACTGTAGTCATAAATGGGAAAGCTACGAACATGTTGATTGATACAGGGGCAAACCGTAGTTGTCTCCTAGAGAATTTCGTAAAACAAAATCAGCGAGAAATGGGCGCATTAAATCAAACCAGTATTCAGTTGTCAGGAGCCGGGGGTCAACCACTGACAATCCTAGGAAAAACTAATGCAACGGGAGTGCAGTGAAAGGGAATCACCACCAATGGAACCTTCACCACCGTTTTTTGTGTTTTATCGGGAAAAGCCAGTAGTGGAGTCGATGGGTATCTGGGAATAGATCTCATGAGTCAGTTGGAAGTAACTATTCAATGTGGGCCGAAAGACACAACGACTACACTCCAACCTCAAATAGTAGCTACCACAGGAAAATTATCTATTCCTCCTAGATCTTGGAAAATGATAAAGATTCCCCCAAACCCAGGCATGATTGCCGGGATTTTTGAACCCGATGCACAGAATGGGGTGAGAATATCTCCCACCTTCATTACTGCCAACCAGAGGAAACTAGTTTTAGCTAATTTTGGTGATGACACGATTAGTTATCAAAAAGGGAAACTGTTAGGACAAGTCACACCCGCTCAACCCACTACTGTTGGAACTGACGGACCCGTGAACTTACCTGAGATCCCCAAAAAATTAACCTCAAGTCAAGCCAGTACCTTACATGAATTGCTCTGGACGTACCGGGATGTGTTTGCTCAAAACGAAGGGGAACACGGATCGGCTCGAACTCGACACACCCATGAGATACACACGCAAGGGCCTCCTATTAGACAACCCTACCGATGACAAAACCCTATTATGAGACAAAAAGAAAAGGAACAAGTTGAGGACATGATTAAACAGGGGATAGTAGTGGAATCATACAGTCTGTGGTCATCTCCGGTAGTCCTAGTAAAAAAAAAAGATGGGTCTACTTGGTTCTGTGTAGATTATTGAAAATTAAACGATGTCACCATCAAAGACGTGCAGCCCCTACCTCGTATTGACGACTCATTAGAATCCCTCAATGGGTCGACCTGGTTCTCTACACTAGATCTCCAGAGTGGATACTGGCAAGTACCAGGTAGGTTCGAGGTTCAAGAGAAAACCGCATTTGCCACGAGCGAAGGCAAACTCTACCAGTTTACTGTCTTGCCGTTTGGAGTTTGCAATGGCCCCGCCAGTTTCACTAGAGTCGTGGACGAAGTATTGAGGGGATTGACCTGGAAAACTTGTTTGGCGTACTTAGATGATATCATAATCTTTTCCGCTAGTTGGGAAGAACATATTCACCGACTCCAAGAAGTTTTAGAAAGAATCAGGGGGGCAGGACTTAAACTGAAATCTTCAAAATGCCAATTAGGGGCCCGTGAGGTGGTATATCTAGGGAATGTGGTTTCCAGTAAAGGTATTTAACCGGACCCACATAAAGTGAGATCTATTGCAGAAATCTCACCTCCGTCCTCTGTCAAAGAGATTCGAGCGTTTCTAGGAATGGCCTCCTACTATCGAAGGTTCATACCAAACTTTTCCAAGATTGCTCGCCCCATGACTCGGAAACTAGAAAAAGGGAGGAGGTTCGACTGGGATCAGAGTTGTTAGGTAGCTTTTGATCAGTTGAAGCAAAAATTAACTTCTAACCCCGTAGTTTGTCATCCGGATTTCACCAAGCCGTTTCAACTATACATTGATGTGTATATTCTGATGAAGGGCTCGGAGCCGTTCTGGCCCAGAAAGTGGACGGAAAGGAAAGCATAGTGGCCTGTGCTAGCCGGACACTGAATGAATAAGGGCGAAAAGAATTATAGTGTTACGAAAAAGGAATGTCTAGCTCTAGTCTGGGCTGTAAAATATTTCTGTCCGTATCTAGGCGGGGTCCACTTTGAAGTTTTTACGGACCACCATAGCTTACAATGGCTCCGAAAAATGAAAACGGAAGACGGACTATTTGTCAGGTGGAAGCGGATTTTGGAAGAGTACTCTTTTGAAATTAGACTGTTACGACCGGGACTATAAATAAAACAAGGGCACTTAATGATTGGACTAGTAATAGGGCACTATGCAACAACGGTACGCTAGATCCAAACCCTTGAACTTATATTCCGGCGAACAAAACACCTATACCCTCCAGAGTAAATCTGCGATAGCTTGGTATCCTTAACTGGGCATAAATGTACTCTACTTCAGGCTAACCCACACTGGTATAGCCTGATAACAAACAAGATGTAAGTTACGTTAAAATGCATAAAAAGGAATCTATGGAAAGATCTATTAAATCAATGCAAGATTTAATACAATAAAAAGATGCTTCAATACAGTTACTCTAAATAACAATAAACTCTTCACTCCTTTCTGAAAGAAAGTGAAATATAGTCCTACAGCATAGACCCGGAAACTTCTGAAGAAAGTCTGATGCTCATAAGATGCTCGTATCTAATCTTGAACTATATAAAGGCAGGAGGAAGGACACCACATGTGTAAATCAAATACACTAAAAGATAGGACATATAATGTTAACTGACACGAGAATACTATAAATGCGCAACGGTAACAATGCTCGACACTAAAAGAAGTACTTCCTCATCAACGAAACAGTCTGCTATGGTTGTGCGACTCAACAACAACCTAATAATAATAATAATCTTCTGGTTACTTATATAGCGCTCGTTCTCCTCCTTCGAGGATTCACAAGCGTTTGGCTTTCTTCAGTCTACCAGAGACCATTACCCATCCCCCTTGCTCATGGGGAGATGGTAACCGCCGGCTATATCCCAGAAAAACTTTTCAATCTGAGCGGGGATTGACGCTAGACCTTCAAGATGGGATTCAGGCACGCTATCAACTGAGCCAGCCGGACGGATTAAATAAATGCTGTGAATAATAATGCGTACATATCAAAGAGCTTATATTAAATACTAACAAGTGTCTACTCGATTAATAATGTCTAGCTGGGATACTCTAGGTAAGGAACTGGGGTTGATCAAGACAGGCTCGTAGCCTAGCGATGTCCTTAAGACTGCATCCTTTAAGTTACGTTAATTGACTAGGGTGCTCTCTCGATAGATCCAGATCACGAGTATCTGGTTCTATACTGGCGACCCTCAAAAGACAAGAAAAGAGGCAGCAAAGTGTGGAACTGGTACAGGCCAAAACCCTCAGTCAACACAATGCTGCACTCACAAAGGACGCAACCGAAAATACAACACAGGCTACCACAGGACCGGTCGAAGTCGTGTAGGTATAGGCAAACCGTACACACATCGGAGACAACGACTACAGTTACCCTATCCCAGTCTAGCATTAAATAAAGGAGCAGAAACACTAAATCAATAATGGAGACACACTAAGTTCTTAACCTATACTAACTAATGTTACGACCGGGCACTCGGGTACACTAGGGCTCTTACACAGGACTCGAGTATGGCTCGCTGCCACAACGGAAACACACGATCCCAACCCCAGAGTACTGCCAGCCGAACAAAAAAACGCCACTACCCTCCAGAGTTCTATCTGCTATAACGGGGTATACAAGAACTCGGTACTAGCGTTTCACACAACAGACTAATAACAAGACGGGAGTTATCTAGTCTGGTCAACAATCAAACAAAGAAGAAAGTACTACAACACTAAAGAATAGTGTTGGCCGAAGCCGAAGTAATCCACCCTTGAACTAAGAACTTAAGAAGTCCTCCACCCTCTACTTCGGATCGGCACTATTACGTTACGTTAAACAATAGTCCTCGAGCATCAAGCAAGGAATCTTCTGATAAGTTAGATGCTTCTCGAATACTCATAAGAAGTAAGTATCGGATTTTGAACAGCAATTTAATGAATAACTCACTGGTAATTAAAGGCTTTAAATTGACATAAGAAGAATTATAAGAATAAGCAATAGGATATGGCAAACATTAAGAAGAAGTACTCCGACAATGCACTGGCAATAGCCTACTAAGATTGTGCTCGTGGGCCACTAATCTCTGAAGTAGCTAAGCGTGCCACACATGAAATCAATAGTGCTTAAACAATAATATACATAAGGAGAAGCTTCAATACTATACTGTATCTGCTGGTCGAGCAAAGTCTAGCTGGGATATCTAAGGTTAAGAGACAATGGCTGAGCAAGCGGCTCGTAGCCTAGCGAGGTCCTTAAGACTGTGCGGCCAAATTACGGTAATTGACGGGATGCTCTCTTGAGAGATCCAGATCACTAGTATCTGGTTCTCTCCTGGCGATCCTCTCAAAGTCAAGCAAATGAGATAGCACAGTGTTGGGTGGCACAGGCAAAAGCCCTCACTCGCAACACAGTGCTAAACTCCCACGGTACACAGTCAGAAAGACCACCTAGGCGTTCCACGTCTCCGTTGCAATTGTACTGGTTCAACCGCAACCTAGTACTCATAGGAAATCACAACTCAGAAACCCTATCCCAGTCTAGCATTGCCTAAACCAGCAGAAAACAGGAACATGAATAATCGCACACAGGGAAATGCATATACGAGTGCAACAAACATCAATCAATCCTATTCTAGTTAACCCTTCCAAAAATAGGCTATCTAACAGGCACTTATCTCGTGAGAACTCAAGCGATAATACTTTGGCTGACTAAATCTGCACCAAAGGGGTCATGGAGGTTAAACAGGGACGAGAAGAGAAGAAGATAGGCTGTTCAGAGAGTAGAGAAAGTTCACATCAGTCGGAAGAATATGGATAGTTGCAAGGGATATGAGAAGTCGCTTTGCCTGATGAGTTCTGAAGAAATGGTGGCAAGAACCTCTCTTTTTATACTCGGCCCTCTAGCGGCATATCTCAAACTACTTAAGGACCGCCCACTGGCAATCATGACGTCATATTCTCTCTCAATCTGGGATCGACAAAGAACTTCCCACGCGCTGAAAGGGAGGAAGGGAGGAGGGAGGAGGGAATTAGGCCTATCTGCCCGCGTGGCGCACTCACTGGTCCCCGTTACGTAATATCTCTCTCTCTCTCCTCTCATCATTACATATAAGTCCCACACACAATACTTATAACTAATGATATAAAATAGAACTCGTTGACTCAGATGAAAACAAAATACATATTTATAATACTTATAGTACAACGGCTCACATAAACTAAGTTAGGAAACTCTACACAGACTACAGCCAAAGTTCCTGCCCTGACGATCCTAGCGAGAGTGGGGCCTGACTGGGCGTTCTGTACAGCATGCTCATACTCGACATGCGTCACACCTCCCCCAAGATTTTACTTGCTCAACCCTGAGCTAAAATCTGATATACAGAACCCCATCAAACCCCTCACACCCAGCGACCGCATGGCACTAAAACAACGCTGAGTTTATCACTAAAACACATCTTATAAAAAAAATTCACATTTCATAACTCCTCCCAACAATAGTAAAAGACACAATATCATGCTCCCAGAGCGAGCTTACAGCAGCTCAGCCGTTTGATAGTTCGTGGACTACTCAAACTTTATAGGCTATGACAAACTTATACAATTATCTATATCAAAAAGAAAGAGTTTTTATATGATTTTTATATTTTAATATGTTTTTTTCCGGCTGCACTATAAGGGCAGCCTATTTTCTTCTATACCAAACGCTCAACAATCCTGCTTTACGACCCAATACGCTGGGCTACAACCGCGAGCCAACAAGCACCAAGCGCAAAATACTACTCAAACCAAAGCAGGAGGCTACCCGTGTGTCAATCTCTTCGGGATCATACACCTGTGATAGCCTACGACTGATCATCTACCCTCGATAAACAATCTGCAATCACATTGTCACATCCCGCAATATGCCGGATGTCCAGGTTATACTCCTGCAACATCAATGACCACCGGGTCAGTCTCATATTGCGATTGTGAAATTGATTTAGGAATCTCAAAGGGTGATGATCAGTGTAGATAACCACGACTGGGCCATAGGCTGGAACATACACCTCGAAGTGCCTGAGTGACAGCACAATCGCCAGTAATTCCTTTTCTATTGTAGAATAGTTCTTTTGTGCAGCATTGAACTTCTTAGAAAAGAAACTTACTGGGTGTTCCACACCTTCATTGTCTGTCTGTAGCAAGACGGCACCAGCCCCTACACCACTAGCATCTGTTGCCAGCTGAAAAGGCCTGTTAAAGTCTGGGGCCCTGAGTATCGGGTGAGTACACAGCAAATGCTTCACTAAATTAAAAGCCTTTTCACACTCAGGCGCCCACAAAAACTTTTTGTCTTTAGATAACAAATCTGTGAGAGGTGCCAACACCGTGGAGTAACCTTTTATAAAGCGTCTGTAGTAGCCTATCATACCCAAGAATCTCATGATCTGCTTCTTGGTGGTTGGGTGCGGAAATTTATTGATAGCCTGTACCTTGTTCTGAGGAGGGCACACCTGTCCCCTTCCCACTACAAACCCAAGGTACTGCACAGTGGCTTTTACGAAGTCACACTTTGCCAAATTTACTACCAGACTTGCTTCACTAAGTTTCCGGAACAAGGTCTCCAGGTGCTCACAATGGCTCTCAAAGTCGTCATCATAAATTATTACATCGTCCAAGTATACGGTGCAATTTGGAATGTCCTTGACAATTTCATTCATCAGGTTCTGAAACGTTGCTGGTGCATTCTTAAGTCCGTAGGGCATAACATTACACCGGTAAGTACTCCCGTCCACCACAAAACCACATACCTCTTTAGCGCGCTCGGACAAAGGTACTTGCCAGTAACCTTTTACTAAATCAACTTTAGACAAAAACCGAGCATTACCAATTTTATCAACACTATCATCAACCCGAGGAAGAGGATATGGGTTAGTTGGAGTCAAACCGTTTAGCCTACGGAAATCAATACAGAAGCGTACCTTGCCATCTGGTTTAGGCTGCAGTGTTACGGGGGAAGTCCATTTAACGGTACCTTTCTCTATCAACCCTCTACCGAGCATATACTCCAACTCATCCCTCAGAGCGGGTAGTTTTATGGGGGGCACACGGTATGGGATTGACTTAAAGGGTAGATGGTGCCCCACGTCAACATCATGCATAGCCTGAGTAGTGAGGCCTGGATGTTCAGCGAATACAGTGGGGTATAAACCGAGCAACTGACGGATAGCTTCAAATTGCGGCTCAGGCAAATGGGCTATAGCCTCGTCAGCCCTTAGGCTCGAGTTCCCCGCCCACTGATCCGCTGAAACATGGTGATCCCAGCTATCCTCCTCTGAAGCTTGACTGTCCCCCTCTCCTTCTCCACCACGGCCGCAACAAGCCAACACAGGGACAGTGAGAGGCTCAGAGGGGCGCCTCACATACTCTTTTATCAGGTTCACGTGACATAACTGATTCTTCTTCCTCCTGTCTGGAGTGGCAACAAGGTAATCTAGGTCCGAAATTTTCTCCACAATTTTATAGGGTCCAGTATACTTCGCCGACAAGGGGTTACCCACCAAAGGCAACAAAATCAACACCTCCTGTCCCACAATGAACTCCCGGAGCTTCACTTTGCGATCATACCTGTCCTTCATTAAAGCTTGTGACCCTGTTAAATTCCGACCTGCCATCTCCAGACTCTTAAGCATGCGCTCACGGCTTTCAAACACATACTTCAACAAGGAACAAGGCGGCACAGTTCCTTCCCAAATTTCCCGCAGCATATTAAGGGGGCCCCTGACTCGGTGTCCAAAAATCAGCTCGTTTGGACTAAATCCCAGGCTCTCACCAGGCACTTCCCGAGCAGCAAACAGTACATACGGCAATCCAAGATCCCAATCTCTTCCGTTATCAGCACAATAACACCTGAGCATGCTTTTAAGGGTGGCATGCCACCGCTCAAGCACCCCTTGGCTCTCAGGGTGATACGCTGACGATACCACCGCCCGTATTCCATGCTGTTGCATTGTTTGCTTAAAGAGATTGGAGGTGAAATTGGACCCCTGATCAGACTGAATCTCCTCCGGGTACCCGTACCTTGAAAAGTACCACAACAAGTTACTGACTACCGTCTTAGCCATGCCGTTTTTCATGGGGTATGCATCGGGGTATCTAGTGGCAACATCCATGATGGTTAACAAAAATTTATTACCAGCCTTTGTGGGAGGGAGGGGACCAACCATGTCAACAACAATCTTACTAAAAGGTGGCCCAATTACAGGAATAGGGTGCAACGGAGCTTTAGGAATAACTTGGTTTGGTTTCCCGACCCGTTGACAAATATCACATGAGTTTATCCAGGACTGCACATGAGACTTCATCCCCGGCCACCAAAACAACTTCCCCAAAGCCGCCACCGTTTTTCTTACCCCCAAATGTCCTGCCAGCGGTGTGTCATGCGCCAAACTCAGTAGGCTATCCCTGCACTCCCGCGGCACCATCAACTGGTCCACTACCCCGGACCCCATCTTCCAGCTACGGTTAGGGTCTTGAAAACGCCGATACAGGATGCCATCTAAATAAAAAAAATCTCCCGGCTGTGCATCACCGTCCTCGTCGAGCTCCACAGCTCCATTAGCACACGTTTGGAGCTCAGGGTCCTCCAGCTGCAACCGACGTATATCTGAGGGTGCCAAGCGATCTAACTGCTCCCGGAGCAATGCATGACCCTCCCCGATACTGAGCTGCTCCCTCTGTCTCTCTCGATGTTCATAACGTTGCTGTCGTGGAGACTCGTCATGCCCAGCCTCGTCACTCTCGATGACAGGCCCAGGGGCTACTCCAGAACTAAGTAATGGTGCTAATACTGAATCACCCAGGAGAGCCGCCGAGTCAAAACTCTTAAAACCAACTCCAGCTTTAGCCTCCTCCTGTTGATCGTTCCTCTGCTGGTCTGAAGACGGAGGACTAGGCTGTGACACTTTAGCTGCCCGAGCTCGGGTGACAGCACACGCCATGGGTTGTGCCTGGCACCGCTCGACCCACTCTCGCTCTTCCCTACTCACGTCGGCCGGCCTCTCGGCAACGACTAAGGGTAGAACCTCAGAAGCGGGCATTGCAAAGTCGTTGCCGAGAAGAAGGTCGACGCCCTCCACTGGCAGTTTCTCCACAATCCCAACATCCAATTCACGTGCCACACCATCCACCTCCAACTCCAACCGCACCAGCGGGTATGACCGAGTTGCATTAATACCCTGCACCACCACCACCCGAGCCGCATTTATAGGGTAGCCAGTCAAGTTTTTCATCAAAGTCTGGGAAGCACCTGTATCACGCAAGACCTCTACTCCATGCTTGCGCCCCGCCCACATCACGCAACCCCGTCCTCTATGGTCGCAAAAAACATCCTGAGCAGGGTTCGAGCCTCCCAGGTGCTTCTGCATTGGCTGTGCCTCAGCCTCTGACGAACTGCCCCGGGCAAACTCAGAAGGCTTCAGAGACACACCAATGTTGCAGGCCAAAGACACAGCTGCTGTAGGTGGTTTGCTAGGACAGACTCTTGCAAAGTGCCCCTTTTTATGACATTGATAACACTCTAACTCCCCTTTGGGCTTCCCTTGGTACTGGGAAGGGCCCGGCCCCTTCTTAAATGGGACGGTGCTAGTCTTGTGGTCAGTCTTGGTATCATAACTCTTGTACTTGTTTGCATAAGATATATTACTAACTCGGGGGGGTGGGGCGTCACGCCCCTTGTTACCTGCCTCACTACGCTGGGCAGACCCGCACCCACGAATTAATGATAGCCGGAGGTCAGCCATCTCAGCTGCCTCCTGTAGAGTTTTTGGATTCTTTTCTTTAATAGTTAAAGTCATTTCTGCACCTGTACACTTATAAAACTGCTCGAGCAGAAACAGCTCAGTCAACTGTTCGGCCGTCTCAGCTTTCTCAGAACGTGTCCAGTTTGTAAGTGCATCTTTTAAGTCCCGGGCATGTTCAAGAAAGGTCGCCTCCCTAGTCTTTGTAACACCCCGAAACTTCAATCGATATGTTTCTGGTTGCAACTCGTATGCCCGTAGGACAGCTCTCTTCAATTCTGGGTAGTCAATGCAAGACTCTAAAGGCAGTGCATCATAAGCCTTCAGACCCTTACCCGTAAGTCTTGAGGAGACCAGAGCTGCCCACTTCTCTTCAGGCCAATTATGCTCCCTACACTTCTTCTCAAAACGATTAAAAAATTCTGTGACTTCAGTTTCACTAAATGCCGGCACCAACTTGACTAAGTGGGACAAGGACTGTTCTCTTACTTGGCCCTCACGGCCCATCCGAATCCCTGTCGACTCTGCACGAGTCTTATCTAAATCTATTTGAGCACAATATTTCTCTGAGTCGTACCTAAGCTCAGCCTCGTGCCTCCTAATCTCAGCCTCAATCTCCTTCTCCTGCTTCCTAGTCTCATTCTCCTGCTTCCTAGTCTCATTCTCCTGCCTCCTAGTCTCATTCTCCTGCCTCCTAGTCTCATTCTCCATCTCCTGCTTCCTAGCCTCATTCTCCATTTTAGCAAGCTCGAGTTTAAATATCATCTCAGGAGACAGGCCGGAAGAGGGAGCTGCCACTACTGAAGGAGGGGGGGCAAGAACTGGGGAACCACCATACGCACCGCCCGAGGGCACTCCAATCTTCCAATGCTCATCCCTCTGTGGGAGAGTGCTAACCTCCGGCAACTGAGTGGACGGCACTGTGGGAGTCGAGTGAGAGGGGATCTGGGGAGGAACCCCCCCAAACGCCCTCTCCTCCGAAACCCCATGTCGCCCACGCAACACCCAGGAAATCAGCTCCCCCTTGGACATCCCTCCTACATTGGATAGACCCAAAACCTTGGCTATCAGGTGCAAGCCATAAACATTCACCCCAGTCAGCCTCTCCTCCGTCACATGGTACTGCTTACTCACAAAAAGTCTAGCATCCTCCTCACTAGTTACTAACGGCACCTCCTCACTTAGCATCTCTCGCTCCTCGTCAGTACTAGGGCCCGACATACTGAAGTTCACCAAAAAATTCTCGAGACAAAAGTGTTAAACTCCCTTATGCAAGCACTAATTACTAAATTAACTGGAGTCTCTTAAATGCTCTCCTAATTGCCTTACAAAAAAAAAATATTCTTCAATATGTACGCTAAAGTACGAACAAACAAATGTTGTACAATTCTGCAAAAAAAAATATACTGTTCACAAAATCCTAAGCAAGGTCGCCATTTGTTACGACCGGGCACTCGGGTACACTAGGGCTCTTACACAGGACTCGAGTATGGCTCGCTGCCACAACGGAAACACACGATCCCAACCCCAGAGTACTGCCAGCCGAACAAAAAAACGCCACTACCCTCCAGAGTTCTATCTGCTATAACGGGGTATACAAGAACTCGGTACTAGCGTTTCACACAACAGACTAATAACAAGACGGGAGTTATCTAGTCTGGTCAACAATCAAACAAAGAAGAAAGTACTACAACACTAAAGAATAGTGTTGGCCGAAGCCGAAGTAATCCACCCTTGAACTAAGAACTTAAGAAGTCCTCCACCCTCTACTTCGGATCGGCACTATTACGTTACGTTAAACAATAGTCCTCGAGCATCAAGCAAGGAATCTTCTGATAAGTTAGATGCTTCTCGAATACTCATAAGAAGTAAGTATCGGATTTTGAACAGCAATTTAATGAATAACTCACTGGTAATTAAAGGCTTTAAATTGACATAAGAAGAATTATAAGAATAAGCAATAGGATATGGCAAACATTAAGAAGAAGTACTCCGACAATGCACTGGCAATAGCCTACTAAGATTGTGCTCGTGGGCCACTAATCTCTGAAGTAGCTAAGCGTGCCACACATGAAATCAATAGTGCTTAAACAATAATATACATAAGGAGAAGCTTCAATACTATACTGTATCTGCTGGTCGAGCAAAGTCTAGCTGGGATATCTAAGGTTAAGAGACAATGGCTGAGCAAGCGGCTCGTAGCCTAGCGAGGTCCTTAAGACTGTGCGGCCAAATTACGGTAATTGACGGGATGCTCTCTTGAGAGATCCAGATCACTAGTATCTGGTTCTCTCCTGGCGATCCTCTCAAAGTCAAGCAAATGAGATAGCACAGTGTTGGGTGGCACAGGCAAAAGCCCTCACTCGCAACACAGTGCTAAACTCCCACGGTACACAGTCAGAAAGACCACCTAGGCGTTCCACGTCTCCGTTGCAATTGTACTGGTTCAACCGCAACCTAGTACTCATAGGAAATCACAACTCAGAAACCCTATCCCAGTCTAGCATTGCCTAAACCAGCAGAAAACAGGAACATGAATAATCGCACACAGGGAAATGCATATACGAGTGCAACAAACATCAATCAATCCTATTCTAGTTAACCCTTCCAAAAATAGGCTATCTAACAGGCACTTATCTCGTGAGAACTCAAGCGATAATACTTTGGCTGACTAAATCTGCACCAAAGGGGTCATGGAGGTTAAACAGGGACGAGAAGAGAAGAAGATAGGCTGTTCAGAGAGTAGAGAAAGTTCACATCAGTCGGAAGAATATGGATAGTTGCAAGGGATATGAGAAGTCGCTTTGCCTGATGAGTTCTGAAGAAATGGTGGCAAGAACCTCTCTTTTTATACTCGGCCCTCTAGCGGCATATCTCAAACTACTTAAGGACCGCCCACTGGCAATCATGACGTCATATTCTCTCTCAATCTGGGATCGACAAAGAACTTCCCACGCGCTGAAAGGGAGGAAGGGAGGAGGGAGGAGGGAATTAGGCCTATCTGCCCGCGTGGCGCACTCACTGGTCCCCGTTACGTAATATCTCTCTCTCTCTCCTCTCATCATTACATATAAGTCCCACACACAATACTTATAACTAATGATATAAAATAGAACTCGTTGACTCAGATGAAAACAAAATACATATTTATAATACTTATAGTACAACGGCTCACATAAACTAAGTTAGGAAACTCTACACAGACTACAGCCAAAGTTCCTGCCCTGACGATCCTAGCGAGAGTGGGGCCTGACTGGGCGTTCTGTACAGCATGCTCATACTCGACATGCGTCACACTAAGAACCCTCAAATCTATTCTAAGTACATGTAAATATCTCTGAGAACGGCGCATGCAATACAATGGGCCGGCTATGGAAACCGTATGCAGAACCCAAGGGGATAAGTAATTGAATAAAGGCGAGAAGTAATGGAAAAGAAGAAGGTCAGAGAGAGAAACAGTGGTAAAGGGGGGTGATCGGGAGAGAGTATGCAAGGGGATGTTAGAAGCACGCGCGCCAAGCCTGTCCTGACGAGGACAGCTCCTGGGAACCCTCATGGAGGAGGTTAGTTACACAGGAGCCCGCAAAGGCGCGATGGTCGGCCAATCACCGGCCAAGACGTCACAAGGCAGCAGGCATCCTTAGGATGCGCCAGGATCTGCCAGCCAATCAAGGGCATGGGAAAACCCGCGCGCGAACGGGAAAACTCCTCCGAGCGAGGGAGGCAGCACATACATACACACGCACATATTACCACCACGCTGCCTACATCGCTCTTTCTCCATAACTTTACACAATGCATCTTATATTCTATTAATGATATAAAATACTTCCCGTTGTCACAGACGAAAACAAAGACCACCACTGGACTGTCTGAGACAATGCGATTACAAGGAAATAAAGAACAACATTCTCGGATAACTGTAGCCCATTTCGATGTCCCTGGCGAGCGCTAGTGGCTAACGAGAAGCGATTCTGCCAACGCTGGTAGACATCACACCCCGCCCAAGATATGGGACGCTCATCATGAGGCGAGCACCATATCTGACAAGGCAGAATGCCGACAAGACCAGCCACACCTAGCCACTCCACCAGAAATGAAATGCAAAGCTCAATTCATACATAAAACGACATATTAGCATAAACACAATAGTATAATTTAGCCTGCTATGCTCCCTGAGCGAGCTTCACAGAGCCCAGCCAACTAAGTGAAAGACAGGTTCAACTTAGGACTTTAGCTATAACATTGGCAACTTACAATTAACTATCAAAAAGAAAGAGTTTTTATGTGGTTTTTGTATTTAATTTTAATGTTGTTTTTGACGGCTGCTCTACAGGGGCAAGCCTTGTTTTTCTCCACTCACAAACACACACTGACTGAACGGCGAGGGTTCTCTTGCAAACATACCCTCTGGTGACAAACAATCAGCCAAAACATTATCAGTGCCCTTAACATGCCACACATCCAACTTGTGTTCCGGCAGCAAAACAACACCTGGCACGGATAAACTGCCCAGTTCATCACAAGACTGGCCCTTGTTACGACTGGGGTTCAAATATATCAGGGCTCTTATTCATTGGACTAGTAATGGCATAAATGTTACAACGGAAAGCGCTAGCTCCAACCTCTGATGTATATTCCCAGTGAACAAAGAACACAAATACTCTACAGAGTTCTATATGCAATAATAGGCTATCAAACTCTCAATAAATGTGCGTCTACTCTAGGCTTAATGTTATGTGAGAACAGCCTATTACTACCTACAACCGAAGGTGCTTGGTTATGGTATGCAAAGTAAGGTGGTAAGAGAAATTACAGCTTACGTTACTTTAATCAATAAATGTCAGGCACTCCTGCATGAAAGAAAGTGCACTAAAGTCCTTCAACACTAACAAGGAATCTTCTTTAAATGTTAGATGCTATAAAGATGCTCGTATCGGAAATGGAACCCAAAAAGGCAGGCAGCGGAACAATGCTCGTGCAGGCTATGCACACAAAAAGGCAGAATATATAATGCCGTCGGAGCCAAGAATATCCTAAACACTACAACAATAATAATCGCCACGACAATGCAGTATTCCTATCAACAAAAAGAGCCTAAGTCCTTTGTGTCTCAATGCATCAAACTAGGCTGCGAAATGCTTGTGTAATCATAAACGGGTATACATAAAAAGAGTAATTGGTTTAATATACTTAATGTCTACTATGATTGATAAAGTCTAGCTAGAGTCAATGATACGAGATACTGGTGCGCATGGCATGCCGCATAGCCTAGTGCAAATCTCAAGTCTGTGCGTCAAATATTACGTTATAGGGAAGGGTAGCTCTCTTGAGAAACCTTAATACCGAAGTATTAAGCGTTCTCCTGGCGTACCTCAAAGACAAACAATCGAGACTAGAACAGTGCAGAATGGTATAGGCAAAAAGCCCTCATTCGTGCATGCTCTACTCTCAATGGCACACAGACTAGAATTTACTCAATCAACTCCAGTTCTCAGGTATGTCGTGCAGCTTTTAACTAAAGCCAGCACTCATAGGAAACAATACCTTATAATATCAGACTCCTAGTCTAGCATTATCTAATCCAGCAGAACACTAATAATTATAGGAAGCGGCAATATGAAAGCCAACCAATGCTTCGTGATCCACTTATCTTAACAACTAACATACATGGGTTATATTAGACCTTAACGCACAATACAACTGGCCAGCATGAAGCTGATTTTGCAGAGTTAACCAGAGGGGGTATAATATTAATAAAAAGGTGGTGAAAGATATGAAAAAGAGAGAGGTAGGCAGAGGAAAAGATTCTCCGGCGCGGAGCGGGGGGACAGATAGCAAGGAAAAAAGATGGATGCGTTCTAGAAACCAGATCTGAGGGAGAGAGTGGCGAGGAACTGTATATATACTCGCACTAGCTCAAGGCGCGTGGGAAAAAAGCGGTTACAAGTCCTCTAGCCACTAGCAAGGGAGCTAGCAGCATGGTAAGGACCTCTCTCCACCAACCCCCACGAGGCAGCCAGCCGTGACGTCATCGAGCGGGACAAAAACACTGCGCGCTCCCTCTCACTCTGTTCTACTCTCTCTCTCTCTCTCTCCCAGATCCCATCATTACTAGTTAATGATAAAACATATACTTTACAATTAAATATATAAAGCCTTGACATGGGTGAAAACAAAGAGCCTTTCTGGACTGCCCATGACACAAGCTTTCATATGAAATAAAGCACACTCTAATACATAAACTGTAGCCCCATCCACTGCCCTGGCGATCCTAGCGAGTCACTGTAGGACAAGCCATGCGGTTCTAACGGAGTGGTTAACGTCACACACTTCTCTTCGCTCTCTCCGGCAACGGGACCTGCCAATAACCTTTCACTAGTTCTACCTTCGTGATAAATGAGGCAGCCCCGATGCGGTCTATGGTGTCGTCAACTCTGGGTAATGGATAGGCGTCTGTCAGGGATAATGCACCCACACTCTTGCCACTCAACTCAGGTTGCAAACTCACTGGCAACGACCACTCACGATATCCCTTATCCCTCAGACCCTCTTTCCATATGTAGTCTAGCTCTACTTTTACGACAGGCTGTCGAGCAGGATTTATACGGTAGGGAATTAACTTGAGCCTTGCACTGTCTCCAGCCTCCATGTCGGATTCTACCCCGTACATCAGGCCTGGAGAAGCAACAAACATGCGGACGTACTGCCACAGCCTAGTAAACAACTTCTCTTGGCGCTCAGGAACAAGAGGTTGCAACTTATCTCAAAGAACAACATGCCTAGTGCCCTCCCACAACCCAGCCGAGACCGCAGCCTCTAAACTATAGTCTCCCTCCTTCTCCACCTTCGTCCCTAGGAAAGCCAGGTCATGAGAGGGACAATCAGTACCACCTGTGCAGTCACTCCCATAGTTCATAATTGCTAAGGCTTCCCCGCCGATACCGTACATGCGCACCCCCGCATTCCTTATGACTACATCTGCCTGCGCAGCATCAGCGCCTTCAGCGACATGGGCAGATACAGTCGGTCTATGGTAGGGCTGTTGCATCATACTAGAGCAGCATTGGGAGGTTATGCGACGACCGGGCGCATCCACTCCACAGCCAACCTCACCAATCTGCTCAATGTCCTGATTCTGACCACCACCCTTGGCAGCCATGGCAACCATGCCAAAGCCTCGTCGCCCACCTTGAACCACTGAAACAACGAGGCCAACGGTCTACTCACACTCAAGTGACCTGCCAGCGGGACCTCATGCACCGCATGAGTTGTGAGGCCTGGGTGCTCGGCATAAACAGTGGGGTATGAACCGAGCCGGGGCTGGAGCGCTGCACACTGCTGCTCAGGTAGGTGCTCTAGCGGTTCCACAGCCACCTGGCTCGTGTCCCCCGCCCACTGCTCCACCGAGACATGACAATCCCAACTCTCCTCCACCTGAGCCCCACTGCCCCCCTCTCCTTCTCCACCTTGGCCGCTGCAGACCAACATAGGGACAGTAGGCTGCTCAGGTGGTTGCCTCACAAACTCCTTCACCAGGTTCACATGAAATGCATCCCCGCCCTCGAGTTCAATAGCTCCGTTCCGGCAACTCTCCTCCACCTGGGAACTACTCTGTCGCGGAGTGCCATCACGCCCTACTATGTCCCTAGGGGGGACAGGTTCTGGGGCCACTCCGGAGCTCATCTTTGGTCCTAATACTGAGTCGCCAAGAAGAGCCGCTGGACCAAAACTCACAAAACTTCTCCCAACTTTAGCTTTCTCCTTCCGACCGTTCCTCCGCTGGTCTAGAGACTGAAGAATAGGCTGTGACACCTTAGATGCACGAGATCGGGTGTCAACACACGCCATCTGCGGTAATTGACAACTCTCAACCAACTTCTGCCCCTTCCTACTCACGTCGGCCGCCCTCTCGGCAACGACTAAGGGTGGAACCTCAGAAGTAGGCACCGCAAAGTCGTTGCCGAGAAGAAGGTCGACGCCCTCTACTGGCAGTTTCTTTACGATTCCAACATCTATCTCTCGTGTCACACCATCAACCTCCAGCTCCACTCGAACCAACGGGTATGACCGTGTAGCATTAATACCCTGCACCACAAATACCCGTGCCGCGTTTATAGGTTGGCCTGTAAAGTTTTTCATCAGAGTCTGGGATGCACCTGTATCACACAACAACTCCAACCCATGCTTGCAACCAGCCCAACTCACGCAGCCACGCCCTCTATGGTCGCAAAAAGCATCGCGGACAGGTTTCGAGCCTTCCGGACACTCCTTCACTGGCTGTGCCCCTGCATCTGACATATCACCCCGGGTAAATGCAGAAGACCTCAGAGACACCCCAATGTTGCTAGCTAAAGACACGACTTCTGTAGGTTGGTTACTAGGGCAGGAACGTGCAAAATGCCCCTTGTTATGACACTTAAAACACTCTACTTCACCCTTGGACTTCCCCTGAGGTGGGGAAGGGCCCTGACCTTTCTTAAACAGGACAGTTTTTGGTTTGTGATCAAAATTAGTATCATTGCTCTTACTTTCGTTATTAAATGTTGCATCACTGACTCGGGGGGGGTGAAGTGTTGCGCTCCTTGTTAACTGCATCGGTCCGTTGTGCAGACCCGCACCCACGAATCAGCGATACTCTCAGGTCAGCCAACTCAGCTGCCTTTTGTAGAGTTTTAGGTTGTTTCTTAAAATTGTCTCTTAAAAAAAAAAAAAAAAAAAAACGTAATTAACATTGGACTAGTGTCCTTCTTCACAGTTTCCTTTTTGTACAACTTAATGAATGATTCATATGGACTAGTGTCCTTCCCTAGCTATAGCTAATCTATTTGGCAACTAAACAACTGTTTCCCTCTTTAACTTACTGGTTGCCTTATTTATTAACAACAATATTCTTTCCCTCCCCTCTTTACTTTTACTCTTTTAATCTTTAATCACTCCTATCAGATCCTATATAATAACTATTTCGGCATAGCGCCATTGCTAACAAAAATAACTAATTAATAACACATCATCATCTTTATGTATTCAGGTGAGCCTAAATTTGTTTTCCTTTAGTCTTGTCCTAGAAGGACACATCAATTTTTATAGAAACCACCAGGTTAGTCAACCACATCTCTCTTTCTTTCTTTATCGTATGCGGGCCCAATATGGGTCCTTAAAATTAAACAAATATATTCTGGTATACTGGATCAGGTGTGTGTGTGTCTGGAACTGTGCTTTACCACCTCAGAGCTGGCCAGTAGCTCTTCTGGAAGTCCACACTTCCGTCCACCTTCTGTCGTCCCTCTTGAAGCTTTTGACTGTATGTGTGCAGACTAGCGACGTGACGACAGGCGGCAGGATACTGATGGTGCATCCTCCGAGTGGGCGAAAGTGAGGAGAGGTCAGGGGTGGTCTGTGTTGTGACTATAGGTGAGGGCAGGGAAACTGGAAAGGTGGGTTCTTGGTTGTTGTTGTTGTTGTTGTTCCCCAGGCTGTCTGGGTTCTTGGTTCTCCTTTATGCCAGGGCGAGAGAGAGCAAGTAGGTTGCAGCATGGTAACCCGGTGAGCTCTGAGGGGTGTGTGACCCCAATAACACTATTGGGTTCCATCACCCAGTTACTTCACAATATAGGTTTACAATATTTATCTCAATGACACTATTGGGTTCCGTCACCCAGTTACTTCACAATATAGGTTTACAATCTTTAGCTCAATAACACCTTCCGAAATTACTCTCAAGTATCCCTATTACAAACACGCTATGTTTCTTTTCACCTTGATCAATAATCGTTCTAACAAAAGATGAACCGTGCCTACACGGAATAGCTCTTTTAGACTTAATAATAACGTAATTAACATTGGACTAGTTTCCTTCTTCACAGTTTCCTTTTTGTACAACTTAATGAATGATTCATATGGACTAGTGTCCTTCCCTAGCTATAGATAATCTATTAGGCAACTAAGCAGCTGTTTCCGTCTTTAACTTACTGGTTGCCTCATTTATTAACAAAAGTCTTCTTTCCCTCCCCTCTTTACTTTTACTCTTTTAATCTTGAATCTCTCCTATCAGATCCTATATAATAACACTCTCGGCATGGCGCCGTTGCTAACAAAAATAACGAATTAATAACACATCATCATCTTTATGTATTCAGGTGAGTCTAAATTCTTTTTCCTTTAGTCTTGTCCTAGAAGGACACATCAATTTTTATAAAAACCACCTGGTTAGTCAACCACATCTATCTTTCTTTCTATATCGTATGCGGGCCCAATATGGGTCCTGTGACGTTAATCACTCCGTTAGAAACGCATGGCTTGTCCTACAGTGACTCGCTAGGATCGCCAGGGCAGTGGATGTGGCTACAGTTGATGTATTGTTGTGTGCTTTATTTCATATGAAAGCTCGTGTCATGGGCAGTCCAGAAAGGCTCTTTTGTTTTCGCCCATGTCAAGGCTTTATATATTTAATTGCAAAGTATATGTTTTATCATTAAGTAGTAATGATAGGGTTTGAGAGAGAGAAAGAGAGAGAGTAGAACAGAGTGAGAGGAGGCACGCAGTGTTTTTTTGCCATGCTTGATGACGTCACAGCTGGCTGGCCTCTTGGAGGAGTTTTTACCATGCTTGGTGACGTCATGTTTGGCTAGCTTCTTTAGCATTGGCTAGAGGACTTGTTACTGCTTTTCTACGCGGCTCGAGCTAGTGCTAGTATATATACAGCTCTCTCGCCACTCTCTCCCTCAGATCTGGTTTCTAGAACGCATCCCTCTTATCCCTTTGATACCTGTCCCCCTTATTGCACCTAAGAACCTTTTCCTCTGCCTATCTCTCTCATTGTCCATATCTTTCACCACCTTTTATTAATATTATACCCCCTCTGGTTAACTCTGCATAATCAGCTTCATGCTGGCCAGTTGTATTGTGCGTTAAGGTCTTATATAACCCATGTATGTTTAGTTGTTAAGATAAGTTGATCACGAAGCATTGGTTGGAATTCATATTCAGTACCGCTTCCTATAATTATTAGTGTTCTGCTGGATTAGATAATGCTAGACTAGGAGTCTGATACTATAAGGTATTGTTTCCGATGGGTGCTGGCTTTAGTTAAAGGCTGCACGACATACCTGAGAACTGGAGTTGATTGGGTAAATTCTAGTCTGTGTGTCATTGAGAGTAGAGCATGCACGAATGAGGGCTTTTTGCCTATACCATTCTGCACTGTTCTAGGCTCGGTTGCTTGTCTTTGAGGTACGCCAGGAGAACGCTTAATACTTCGGTATTAAGGTTTCTCAAGAGAGCTACCCTTCCCTATAACGTAGTATTTGACGCACAGACTTGAGATTTGCACTAGGCTATGCGGCACGCCATGCGCACCAGTATCTCGTATCATTGACTCTAGCTAGACTTTATCAGTCACAGTAGACATTAAGTATAATTATTAAACCAATTACTTTTTTTATGCATACCCGTTTATGATTACACAAGCATTTTGCAGCCTAGTTTGATGTATTGAGACACAAACGACTTAGGCTCTTTTTTGTTGATAGGAATACTGCATTGTCGTGGCGATTATTATAATTGTTGTGGCGTTTAGGATATTCTTGGCTCCGACTGCATTATATCTCCTGCCTTTTTGTGTGCATAGCCTGCACGAGCATTGTTCCGCTGCCTGCCTTTTTGGGTTCCATTTCCGATTCGAGCATCTTGATAGCATCTAACATTTAAAGAAGATTCCTTGTTGGTGTTGAAGGACTTTTGTGCACTTTCTTTCATGCAGGAGTGCCTGACATTTATTGATTAAAGTAACGTAAGCTGTAACTTCCCTTACCACCTTACTTTGCATGCCATAACCAAGCACCTTCGGTTATAGGTAGTAATAGGCTGTTTTCACATAACATTAAGCCTAGAGTAGACGCACATTTATTGAGAGTTTAATAACCTATTATTGCATATATAACTCTGTAGAGTATTTGTGTTCTTTGTTCACTGGGAATATACATCAGAGGTTGGATCTAGCGCTTTCCGTTGTAGCATTTATGCCATTACTAGTCCAATGAATAAGAGCCCTAATATATTTAAACCTCAGTCGTAACAGTCATTAAACAAATATATTCTGGTATACTGGATCAGGTGTGTGTGTGGCTAGAACTGTGCTATACCACCTCAGAGGTGGCCAGTAGCTTTTCTGGAAGTCTTCACTTCCGTCTATCTGCTGTCGTCTCTCTTGAAGCGCTTGACTGTATGTGTGCAGACTAGCGACGTGACGACAGGCGGCAGGATACTCATGGTGCATCCTCCGAGTGGGCGAAAGTGAGGAGAGGTCAGGGGTGGTCTGAGTTGTGACTTTAGGTGATGGCAGGGTAACTGGAAAGGTGGGTTCCTGGTTCTCCTTTATGCCCGGGCGAGAGAGAGCAAGTAGGTTGTAGTGTGGTAACCCGATGAGCTCTGAGGGGTGATTGACCCCTGTAGCCCGCACGCGGCACCTTTATAGTCACGCCTCCCGCTCACCTACCCTGTGATTGGCTGACTGGCACGCGCCGGGACACGCTCGCTCTGAATTCTTGCTTTCTTCACCTCCTCTTTCTTCTCTTCAAAATAAGTCCCAGAAGCTGATTATAAACCTCTTTTGGTGGCTTACTGGAGTACAGGGCTGGCACCGAGGTATTAGTTAGTGGATAATCAGAAGGAACTCCTCGGGAAGAGAAAGAGAGTGACTTTGAGGTGGAGTAAGAAATCCAGCTTCGCTCCGATAATGGAGGCCGCTGATTGGCTGGTGGGCAGGGTGTGGCACGTTGCAGCCGTGAGCTGTCAAACTCAGCTGGCTGTGCAAGCAAGTAAAAGGGAGTGCGGAAATTGGCGGAGGGCTTATCTACTTTATCACCCCCTACTGATTTTAGGTGAGCTTCTGATTGCCGCAACACCGTTCCCCTAAAGTTTATGCCCTCAGGCTGCCACTCCACCAGTCCATTATGCTCACAGAGACATTTATGTAGCTGGAGTGCTGGATTCTGATTTCCCAAGATAGTTTTGGCTATTAAAACTTCCCCGGGCTGGCTGAGAAACTGTTTGAGAGCTTGAGTGGTATTAATTCTTTGCCCCTGCCCGTCGACTATGGCTAACAGTCGACGGTCGGTACTGAGGGTCAGAGGGGAGAGGCATGGTGCCTTGCAACTGACAGGCACGTGCCCCGGGGGTCCTTTTTATAGCCTCGTCCGGGTACCTGATTGGTGGGCGGCTAATCCTACCACTATGAGTGAGAGTTTTGGTGGGGCCCGTGAACTTGGTCGCTCTCGCGAGAGTCTTATCCGGAATGTTAAGCAAGGGAGTTCCTTTGGATTCTTTCTCTTTAGCTGTGGGAGAACCGTTTATCCGGTTGCCGTCAAAAGATACACCTCGCGGTTCTACCTCGTCTCGAGGACACTCTTCCTCACTACTTAAAGTCCTATTTAAATCTCTCGGGGAAACTGAAACTTCGCTGTCTGGGACCGTAGACTTTTCCTCCTCAGTAAGCTCATAGAAATCATCTTCCCCACTAGATACGATCTCTTTGCTTCCTTGGTCTCCTTCTGGCTCAACCTCAGGATGACCCTCTCGGTTTTTTCGACTAAGTGACCACCAGAGGGGAGAATCTTCTAGGTAGTCCCGAGTCGGAGTAGGACCTCTAACGTTGGGTCGAGCTGAGGAAGTATCAGGGTCGTCGACCCTGGATTCCGTTTCCTCTTCGCTCCCTTCCTCGCTACTCCACTCGCTCATCTCTGGGGGCAAATTACCGTCATATCGTTTGGTATGACGAATATGAGTAACTGACACGATATCTCCATGATGTAAGTATAACACTTGATAGGACCCGTTTGTCTCGACAACCCTGAAAGGACCCTCGTATTTCTCCTCCAGTTTACCAGCTCGGGTGGGGTCATGTCTCTTGACCAAAATATACTCGCCCCGGTAATAAGGATTATTTAGAGAAACTTTCTGAAGTTGTTGCTGAGCAATATGATTATGCACTTGTTGTCGTCGCTCCCCTTCTTCCTTCCAATATTTTCCCGGTTGGGAAAACTGCGTGTAGGAACGGGGGTAGGGCAATAATCGTTCTTGAGGCAATTTCGGTATGTTGCCATAGATAATCTCATAGGGAGAATACCCCGTAGTCCTACAGACCGTGGTATTTATTCCCCAGACAATTTCAGGCAAAAGTTGCAGCCAACCCAGGACGATTTTCTCCCCTTGTGAGCTCAGACTAGCCTGGATGCAGTTGACTAACACCCTATGATTCCTTTCACGGACAGCATTTCCCTGAGGATAATACGGGGAGGTGTGCTGTATCTAGTACCCCAAGGTTTCTCCCAAGTGTTGCCAGATCTCATTATTAAATTCCTTTCCCCTGTCACTCAGAATACATACAGGGGTGCCATACACAAAAATTATCTTTTCCAGGATAACCTTGGCCACCGTTTCAGCTTTCTTGTCCGGGATAGCGCAAGCAACCGTGTATTTAGAGAAAATGTCGACACAGGTCAAGATGTACCTTTTGTTTGTCTGTCTGGGCAGAGGTCCCATAATATCCACTGATAATTTGGCCCAGGGTGGACCAGCGGTAATATGTCCGGTCAACTGTCTAGGTCCCCTCCATATTTGCCCCTCTGGCATCCCAAACAATTTTGAACGACTTCTTTAACAATCTGGTCGGCCCTCTTGGTCCAGTACCTTTCATTGAATTGTTGGAGAACCCTAGACTGTCCCAAATGAGCCCCCCTTCCCTTTTGTCCGTGGAGGATTTGGATCATGTGCTTTGCCTCTGAATAATCAAGTACGACCCGATCTTGAGAATCCCTCCAGGCTCCCTCCGAAAACTTTACTTTATTACTAGGTCTAGGGTCATGTTTTTCCCCGGGAGTTTCAGTGGGTTGAATGGGTGCTACCGGTAGTCGAGACAAGCCATCGGCATTAGTGTGTAATTTACCGGGTCTATGTCTAACTTCAAAAGAGTACTCTTCCAAAATCCCCTTCCACCTGACAAATAGTCCGTCTTCCGTTTTCATTTTTCGGAGCCATTGTAAGCTATGGTGGTCCGTAATAACTTCAAAGTGGACCCCGGCTAGATACGGACGGAAATATTGTACAGCCCACACTAGAGCTAGACATTCCTTTTTCGTAATGCTATAATTCTTTTCGCCCTTATTCAGTGTCCTGCTAGCACAGGCCACTATGCTTTCCTTTCCGTCCACTTTCTGGGCCAGCACGGCTCCGAGCCCTTCATCAGAAGCATCAGTATATAGTTGAAACGGCTTGGTGAAATCCGGATGACAAACTACGGGGTTAGAAGTTCATTTTTGCTTCAAGTGATCAAAAGCTACCTGACAACTCTGATCCCAGTCGAACATCCTCCCTTTTTCTAGTTTCCGAGTCATGGGGCGAGCAATCTTAGGAAAGTTAGGTATGAACCTTCGATAGTAGGAGGCCATTCCCAGAAACGCTCGAATCTCTTTGACAGAGGACGGAGGTGAGATTTCGGCAATAGATCTCACTTTATGTGGGTCCGGTTGAATACCTTTACTGGAAACCACATGCCCTAAATATGCCACCTCACGGGCCCCTAATTGGCATTTTGAAGATTTCAATTGAAGTCCTGCCCCCCTGATTCTTTCTAACACTTCTTGGAGTCGGTGAATATGTTCTTCCCAACTAGCGGAAAATATTATGATATCATCTAAGTACGCCAAACAAGTTTTCCAGGTTAATCTCCTCAATACTTCGTCCAAGACTCTAGTGGAACTGGCGGGGCCATTGCAAACTCCAAATGGCAAGACAGTAAACTGGAAGAGTTTGCCTTCGCTCGTGGCAAATGCAGTTTTCTCTTGATCCTCGGACCTAACTGGTACTTGCCAGTATCGTCTCTGGAGATCTAGGGTAGAGAACCAGGTCGACCCATTGAGGGATTCTAACGAGTCGTCAATACGAGGTAGGGGCTGAACGTCTTTGATGGTGACATCGTTTAATTTTCAATAATGTACACAGAACCGAGTAGACACATCTTTTTTTTTTACTAGGACTACCGGAGATGACCACAGACTGTATGATTCCACTACTATCTCCTGTTTAATCATGTCCTCAACTTGTTCCTTTTCTTTTTGTCTCATAATAGGGTTTTGTCGTCGGTAGGGTTGTCTAATAGGAGGCCCTTGCGTGTGTATCTCATGGGTGTGTCGGGTTCGAGCCTATTCGTTGTCCCCTTCGTTTTGAGTAAACACATCCCGGTACGTCCAGAGCAATTCATGTAAGGTACTGGCTTGACCTGAGGTTAATTTTTTGGGGATCTCAGGTAAGTTCACGGGTCCGTCAGTTCCAACAGTAGTGGGTTGAGCGGGTGTGACTTGTCCTAACAGTTTCCCTTTTTGATAACTAATCGTGTCATCACCAAAATTAGCTAAAACTAGTTTCCTCTGGTCAGAAGTATTGAAGGTGGGAGATATTCTCACCCCATGCTGTGCATCGGGTTCAAAAATCCTGGCAGTCATGCCTGGGTTTGGGGGAATCTCTATAATTTTCCAAGATCTAGGAGGAATAGATAATTTTCCTGTGGTAGTTACTATTTGAAGTTGGAGAGTAGTCGTTGTGTCTTTCGGCCCACACTGAATAGTTACTCCCAACTGACTCATGAGATTTATTCCCAGATACCCATCGACTCCACTACTGGCTTTTCCCGATAAAACACAAAAATCGGTGGTGAAGGTAATTCCCTTCCACTGCTCTACCATCGCGTTAGTTTTTCCTAGGATTGTCAGTGGTTGACCCCCGGGTCCTGACAACTGAATACTGGTTTGATTTAATGGGCCCATTTCTCGCTGATTTTGTTTTACTAAATTCTCTAGGAGACAACTACGGTTTTCCCCTGTATCAATCAACATGTTCGCGGCATTCCCATTTATGACTACATTTTCACAAGGTGCTTGTCTCTCTAAGATATTGACCTCACTATACCACCCTTCTATGTGAGGTTTCACAGAAAATGTTCTCTCTCTTCCGGCATCGTAGCTTTTGGCTGGATTTCTGTCTCCCGGTATTCTACCGGAAGCATTTTCTCTGGTTCGGATCGGTTCCTCTGGGTCGAGGTCGATCGTTTGGGAGTGCGAGTCTGAAGTCAAATCTAGGGGTTGGGGGTTGGGGCTTGTGGACGGTTGGTACAGTTCCTAGCTAGGTGTCCGGTCTGTCTACAAGTGAAGCATCGAATCAGGGCTTTCGGATACCTTTTCTTTGGGTTCTCCTCTTCCCCTTTTTGTTTTTCCTCTTTTACTTCTCTAGCCTCCATAATCTTTTTAATGACCTCCATCAATTCCTTAGTAGGGTTAACCCCATGAATGATGCAGTGTTTCCTAACTTCTACCGGGCAGGCTTGGATCATGATCTCCCTGATCTCAGTTTCCTGGCTCTCGTGGTCCATATGAGGATACACTATTTTCACATTCTTAGCGATTTCCCTCCTCAGGGCTCTCGCATTTTGGCCATCAAGTTTCAAACTCTTCAGTTTGTCTCTGGCTTTTCTGGTGGAAGTCTCTCGGCCAAATTCTTCGATTAAGGCGTTCCGGACTTCGGCCCACAATAATAGTCATTCCAGACGTACTCTCACATCATTCAGGGCCTTACCTAAGTGTGCCTTTCCTTAGGCGATTTTCTTCCCATTTTCCCCTACGTCAAGTAGTGTGAACTGGCATTCTAACTGCTCAATCCAAAGCTCGATTTCTTCCTTCCCCTCTTCCCATAATCTGAATGGTAGCACGCCCGTCATCCTATCTGTTCTGTTAGATAATTATACTCTATCCAAATGAATTGTCGAATCCCACCGCTTACCACCAAAATGTAGTATTTAATATTAATTCTGTTATGCTACTACTATTATGGGGGATAAATTGACAGTCATTTAGAAGTTCGTATATTTTATTTAACAGACTTCCTAACTACTCTAATATTAGGTTCTTGGCTCGGGCCGAGATGAGTTCAAGACGCAGATTGAATATTACGTCGATTCATGCTAGGGTGCACTTTGGACCTCTAAAGTTCCCGTTACTCTCTAACTGAATCCCCGCTATTCAGGTATTGACTTAAGTCAGCGTCGATCCTACGACCCGTTATTAGTGATTAATCCTAAATAATTAAATCGAAACCCTGCTGTGTCTTTTATTGAGACCAGGGCCTAATGAACCATTTACTCTTTGCCTAACTAAAACAAAAGTGATATTCTTTCCTCTACTCTTTAGGTTTTCCCACGTTTACTGAGCCTTCTGGATCCTTTCTCAATACCAAGGCTATAATACATATAATCTATCTCCTCAATACATAGAATCTATTTACTCCTTTGACACAACCGTCGTTACTACACAAGTACTTCCACAGTGACATGAAATCGTACAAATTACAGAATGAGATTACAAGGTCCCTCTCACATATAATATGGGTTCCACCACCCAGTTACTTCACAATCTAGGTTTACAATCTTTACTTCAATAACAATATTGGGTTCTGTCAACCAGTTACTTCATAATGTAAGTTTACAATATTTATCTCAATGACACTATTGGGTTCCGTCACCCAGTTACTTCGCCATATAGGTTTACAATCTTTATCTCAATAACACCTTCCGAATTTACCCTCAAGTAACCCTATTACAAACACACTATGTTACCTTTCACCTTGATCAATAATCTTTCTAACAAAAGATGAACCGTGCCTCAAACGCATACACGGAATAGCTCTTTTAGACTTAATAATAACGTAATTAACATTGGACTAGTTTCCTTCTTCACAGTTTCCTTTTTGTACAACTTAATGAATGATTCATATGGACTAGTGTCCTTCCCTAGCTATAGCTATAATCTATTAGGCAACAAAACAACTGTTTCCCTCTCTAACTTACTGGTTGCCTCATTTATTAACAAAAGTATTCTTTCCCTCCCCTCTTTACTTTTACTCTTTTAATCTTTAATCTCTCCTATCACATCCTATATAATAACTCTTTCGGCAAGGCGCCGTTGCTAACAAAAATAACTAATTAATAACACATCATCATCTTTATGTATTCAGGTGAGTCTAAATTCTTTTTCCTTTACCCTTGTCCTAGAAGGACACATACATTTTTTATAGAAACCACCAGGTTAGTCAACCGTATCTCTCTTTCTTTCTTTATCGTATGTGGGCCCAATATGGGTCCTTAAACAAATATATTCTGTGTGTCTGGAACTGTGCTTTCCCACCTCAGAGCTGGCCAGTAGCTCTTCTGGAAGTCCTCACTTCTGCCCACCTTCTGTCGTCCCTCTTGAAGCGCTTGACTGTATGTGTGCAGACTAGCAACGTGACGACAGGCGGCAGGATACTGATGGTGCATCCTCTGAGTGGGCGAAAGTGAGGAGCGGTCAGGGGTGGCCTGAGTTGTGACTTTAGGTGTGGGTGGGTAACTGGAAAGGTGGGTTCCTGGTTCTTCTTTATGCCCGGGCGAGAGAGAGCAAGTAGGTTGCAGTTTGGTGACCCGGTGAGCTTTGAGGGGTGAGTGACCCCTGTAGCCCGCGCGCGGCAGCCTTTATAGTCACGCCTCCCGCTCTCCCGCGCTGTGATTGGCTGACTGGCACGCGCCGGGACACGCTCGCTCTGAATTCTTGCTTTCTTCACCTCCTCTTTCTTCTCTTCAAAATAAGTCCCAGGAAGCTGATTATAAACCTCTTATGGCGGCTTACGGGAGTACAGGGCTGGCACTGAGGTATTAGTTAGTGGATAATCAGAAGGAACTCCTTGGGAAGAGAAAGAGAGTGACTTTTGAGGAGGAGTAAGAAGTCCAGCTTCGCGCTCCGATAATGGAGGCCGCTGATTGGCTGGTGGGCAGGGTGTGGCACGTTGCAGCCGTGAGCTGTCAAACTCAGCTGGCTGTGCAAGCAAGTAAAAGGGAGCGCGGTGATTGGCGGAGGGCTTATCTACTTTATCACCCCCAATTGATTTTAGGCGAGCTCCTGATCGCCGCAACACCGTTCCCCTAAAGTTTATGCCCTCAGGCTGCCACTCCACCAGTCCACTATGCTCACAGAGACATTTATGTAGCTGGAGTGCAGGATTCTGATTTCCAACTATAGTTTTGGCTATTAAAACTTCCCCGGGCTGGCTGAGAAACTGTTTGAGAGCTCGAGTGGTATTAATTCTTTGCCCCTGCGTGTAGACTATGGCTACCAGTCGACGGAGTCGGTACTGAGGGTCAGAGGGGAGAGGCATGGTGCCTTGCAACTGCCAGGCACGTCGCCCGGGGTTCCTATTTATAGCCTCCTCCGGGTACCTGATTGGTGGGTGGCTAATCCTACCACTACGAGTATTATTATTATTATTATTATTATTATTATTATTATAGCATCGGTGTTTCCTAAATTACAAACATTGTAATGTTAGTGCCATAAAATTGAATTTTCAAGAAGTCACAGCTACGAATCAATCGTTTCTATATCCCAAGGCAATTAATTTGATTATATTCCTTGTTTTCGGGGAGGGTTGCTAGATCAACTGCCGTTGTTAGTTAAAATAGGACTTTCTTGATTATTTAGCCAGCACACTGTAAGTCGAAAAAAGCTTCAAGAAAAGCCCATTTGTGAGAACTCCAGTCCCTTGTTAGATAACATAGGACCCTATTGGATTATTAAGCCAGCAATCTATAAGTCAAGAATAACGTCAGGATTGGAGCTTCTCTGCGAAAACCCCAGTCCCTTGCGTACAGTTATCAGTATATATAAGGTTACATTACATCGAAACTTTGAACCTTCAAAGCCAAGTTCTGTGGCCTAAATAGGACCCTTCAATCTGTAGACAAGTTTGCCAGATGTCAACAAGTTCTTTAATTTATCACAAATAAAATAATAAAATGTGAACATTGCTAATATTTACTATATGTCGTTTGTTGCGATTTAAAAACAGAAAGTATAATTTTAGATTATGTTTTCCTACATTATGGTGTGCAACAGATGCATCTAATGGATATATATTTTATGAAGCACATTTCTATTTTTCATTGTAGAGTAGAATATTGTATACATAAGATGCTGATTAGTTGATTGATGTGTGTTGATAAAGTTGATTTTTTTTTTTTTTTTTTTTTTTTTTTTTCTATATTCCAACTACTCCCTCTCGGGCATAGGCTGATAGCCTTTACACTCTACCGCTGAACACGGTGAGGCCCGTGAGGTCTTGCTCCAGTCTAGGGAGTGAGACATGCGAAACTTCACAATATATATTCATTATTCCATAAATAATATTGAAACTCTAAAATTGTAAGCAATTTCAATGATAATGTGATAATCTAAAGTGATATACGAACCCTGGGAGCGAAAATATATCATATAACACATCAATAACATAGATAGTACAGAGTGAACACAAGTGATATAAAAATTGATTAAGCTAACAAGTAAGCAAGATTTGTAGATTGACTGAGTTCTCAGCTTACATCTCACCGGCCTTAGCCAATCACAAGCCGTGCATTTTTTAAACATGCAGTGGCTTCCTAACACCAGGGTAAGTCACTACGGTGGTGGTAAGTTAGGAGCCAGCCGTCCGGCTGGCTCAGTTGATAGCGTGCCTGATTCCCACCTTGAAGGTCTCGCGTTCAATCCCCGCTCAGATTGAAAAGTTTTTCTGGGATACAGCCGGCGGTTACCATCTCCCCATGAGCAAGGGGGATGGGTAATGGTCTCTGGTAGACTAAAGAAAGCCAAGCGCTTGCGAATCCTCGAAGGAGGAGAGACGGGCGCTATATAAGTAACCAGAAGATTATTATTATTATTATTATAATCAGCCCCTGACTGGTTGATAGGCTCGTGAACTTGGCCGCCTCAGCAGGCAATCTCATCTCTCGCTTAGTGTTTTTCTCATTATGTTTTTTTTTTTTTTGTCTTGTTACGACTGGGGTTTAAATATATCAGGGCTCTTATTCATTGGACTAGTATTGGCATAAATGCTACAACGGAAAGTGCTAGATCCAACCTCTGATGTATATTCCCAGTGAACAAAGAACACAAATACTCTCAGAGTTCTATATGCAATAATAGGCTATCAAACTCTCAATAAATGTGCGTCTACTCTAGGCTTAATGTTATGTGAAAACAGCCTATTACTACCTATAACCGAAGGTGCTTGGTTATGGCATGCAAAGTAAGGTGGTAAGAGAAGTTACAGCTTACGTTACTTTAATCAATAAATGTCAGGCACTCCTGCATGAAAGAAAGTGCACTAAAGTCCTTCAACACTAACAAGGAATCTTCTTTAACCCTTAACTGTCGGCGAGCAACATAAGTCGAGTTAAATAAAGCTGGACTATGTGGCGGCGCTCGACATAGGTCGTGTGGCAATTTCAGCACGTAATGTTGCTGAGAGAGAGAGACAAGTGGTGGCAGGAGAGTAGCGAGCGTATGACTGCTCCAGACCACCGCGGCGAATCACTGACACGAATCCCACCTCCTCCCTCCCTCTCTCACTAGCTATATACGGAATTGTATGGGGAAAGTGCCTAATTACATGCTTTTTGCACTCGCGTTGCACGGTTATTGCAAGAAAACTAGCCATCATAAAAGGATCGTTTTGGTGTCATTCGAAAGCTCTGTTTATGCCCTTTCAGGGATAGATACTTGTTTTACGTTCTGGGTCTTATTTAGGCATGAAAATGATCACGTAAACAGCTCTATTTTGGCTAAAAACACCCCGCTGGGCGGTACATATAAATAAACAGCCTAGGCCGCTAATAAGGTGTTAAATGTTAGATGCTATAAAGATGCTCGTATCGGAAATGGAACCCAAAAAAGGCAGGCAGCGGAACAATGCTCGTGCAGGCTATGCACACAAAAAGGCAGAATATATAATGCCGTCGGAGCCAAGAATATCCTAAACACTACAACAATAATAATCGCCACGACAATGCAGTATTCCTATCAACAAAAAGAGCCTAAGTCGTTTGTGTCTCAATACATCAAACTAGGCTGCGAAATGCTTGTGTAATCATAAACGGGTATACATAAAAAGAGTAATTGGTTTAATATACTTAATGTCTACTGTGACTGATAAAGTCTAGCTAGAGTCAATGATACAAAATACTGGTGCGCATGGCATGCCGCATAGCCTAGTGCAAATCTCAAGTCTGTGCGTCAAATATTACATTATAGGGAAGGGTAGCTCTCTTGAGAAACCTTAATACCGAAGTATTAAGCGTTCTCCTGGCGTACCTCAAAGACAAACAACGAGCTTAGAACAGTGCAGAATGATATAGGCAAAAAGCCCTCATTCGTGCATGCTCTACTCTCAATGGCACACTGACTAGAATTTACTCAATCAACTCCAGTTCTCAGGTATGTCGTGCAGCTTTTAACTAAAGCCAGCACTCATAGGAAACAATACCTTATAATATCAGACTCCTAGTCTAGCATTATCTAATCCAGCAGAACACTAATAATCATAGGAAGCGGCAATATGAAAGCCAACCAATGCTTCGTGATCCACTTATCTTAACAACTAACATACATGGGTTATATCAGACCTTAACGCACAATACAACTGGCCAGCATTAAGCTGATTTTGCAGAGTTAACCAGAGGGGGTATAATATTAATAAAAAGGTGGTGAAAGATATGAAAAAGAGAGAGGTAGGCAGAGGAAAAGATTCTCAGGTGCGGGACGGGGGACAGATAGAAAGGGAAAAAGATGGATGCGTTCTAGAAACCAGATCTGAGGGAGAGAGTGGCGAGGAACTGTATATATACTCGCCCTAGCTCGAGGCGCGTGGGAAAAAAGCGGTTACAAGTCCTCTAGCCACTAGCAAGGGAGCTAGCAGCATGGTAAGGACCTCTCTCCACCAACCCCCACGAGGCAGCCAGCCGTGACGTCATCGAGCGGGACAAAAACACTGCGCGCTCCCTCTCACTCTGTTCTACTCTCTCTCTCTCTCCCAGATCCCATCATTACTAGTTAATGATAAAACATATACTTTACAATTAAATATATAAAGCCTTGACATGGGTGAAAACAAAGAGCCTTTCTGGACTGCCCATGACACGAGCTTTCATATGAAATAAAGCACACTCTAGTACATAAACTGTAGCCCCATCCACTGCCCTGGCGATCCTAGCGAGTCACTGTAGGACAAGCCATGCGGTTCTAACGGAGTGGTTAACGTCACACCCCCCCCAAGATTTTTCTCAGAGGGCCCCAAGGCTCACAAAAATCTGATGGTTAGAACCCATGCTATATCTCCACTTCCCATCACCCAGCGGCAGTAAAATATCTGGCACAGTTCTTCAACAAAACATTTTTCAAAATTATAACCCTCCCCAACACCATAGGTTAAATTATATGTAGTTATGCTCCTCAAGAGCGAGCTTCTCTAGCCCAGCATTCTGAGAGGAGTGCAACTCAGAATTACTGCTATAACATACTAAACAATTCAACTATCAAAGAAAGTTTTTATTTGATTTTTTATGTTTATAATTTGTTTATTTCGGCTGCACTATAGGGGCAAGCCTAGTTTTTTCTTCTATACCAAACGCTCAACTCCTGCTTTACGACCCAATACGCTGGGCTACAACCACGAGCCAACAAGCACCAAGCGCAAAATACTATCCAAACTAAAGCAGGAGGCTACCCGTGTGTCAATCTACCCAGGATCATATACCCTTGAACGACCATCTGCAACCACGTTGTCACAACCGGCAATATGGCGTATGTCCAGGTTATATACCAATAACCTTAGTGACCATCTGGTCATCCTCATATTCCGATTGTGAAACTGGTCCAAGAACTTGAGAGGGTGATGATCTGGGGTAAACTACAATGACCGGACCATAGGCTGGAACATAGACCTCGAAATGCCCCAGCGCAAGCACAACCGCCAGCAGCTCCTCCTCGACAACAGAGCAGCTCCCCTGGGCCGAATTGTACTTCTCCGAGCAGAAACTAACAGGATGCTCCAGCCCATCATCGTCCTTTTCCACAAGGACGGCACCAGCCCCCACACCACTAGCCTCCGTTGCTAGTTGAAAAGGTAGGCTAAAGTCAGGGGCCCTGAGGATCGGGTGAGTGCACAACAGGTGGTTTACTTCTCTAAACACCTTCTCACACTCAGGCGCCCATTTGAACTTCTTATCCTTCCAGTTATCCTCCACCTGAGCTTGACTGTCCCGTTCTCCTTCTCCACCTTGACTGCTAAACGTCATCACAGGCACAGTGAGAGGCTCAGGGGGGTGCCTCCCATACTTCTTCATGGGATTAACATGACATAACTGATTGCGCTTCCGTCTGTCTGGAGTGGCTACCAAGTAATCCAGGTCTGATAGCTCCTCCACCACCCTATAAGGACCAGCGTACTTCGCGGATAAGGGGTGACCTACAAGGGGCAGTAGAATCAACACCTCCTGACCCACGTGAAACTCCCTGAGTTCAACCTTGAGGTCGTACCTGTCCTTCCTGAGGGCCAGAGAGCTAGTCAAATTACGGCCAGCCAACTCCAGACTGCGCAACATCCGTTCTCGACTGTTGAGGACACACTTGAGCATAGAACAAGGTTTTTCTGCACCCTCCCATACTTCTTCAACCATATGGAGAGGCCTCTGACACGGTGTCCAAAGACGAGCTCATTAGGGCTGAATCCCAAACTCTCCCCAGGTACCTCCCGCACAGCACACAAAACACATGGCAGGCCAAGATCCCAATCCTTCCCACTCTCAAAGCAACAACAACGAAGCACAGATTTCAAGGCTGAGTGCCATCGCTCCAACACACCCTGGTTCTCCGGATGATACACAGATGACACAACCCCAACAATCTCATGCTGCGGCATTGCTTGAACCAAGAGGCTAGAAGTGAAGTTGGGTCCCTGGACTGACTGAATCCCCTGCGGGTAACCATACCGGGAAAAATACACTAGCAAGCTTCGGACCACCGTCTTCGCCGACCCATTTCTCATAGGGTACGCGTCAGGGTACCTTGTTGCTACATCTCCCGACTGTGCATCACTGTCCTCCTTCAACTCTTTCGTCTTTTTAAGCCCATCCTCTGCCCCTTCAGGAACAGTTACTGGGTCTTCTCCAGACTCGAAATGTGGTCCTAATAATGAGTCCCCGAGAAGGTCCGTTGACACTAAACTCTCAACCGCATCAACTTTCAACCCCTTCTCGGTACCCTTCCTCCGCTGATCTAAAGATTGTTGACCAGAATGTGACTCCCTGGATGCAGGATCTCCGGTGACAACACACGCCATAGGCTGCACCGGACACTTCTCAACCCACTCCTGCTCCTCCCTACTCACGTCGGCCGGCTTCTCGGCAACGACCAAGGGTGGAGCCTCAGAAGTAGGTCCCGCAAAGTCGTTGCTGAGAAGGAGGTCGACGCCCCCAACAGGTAACTTCTCCACAATTCCTACATCCAGGTCCCGAGTCACACCATCAACTTCCACCTTCATTCTTACAAGCGGGTATGACCTTGTCGCATTAACTCCCTGAACCACAACCACCCGCGCCGTATTGACAGGTTTACCAGTGAAATTTCTCAACAGTGTTTGCGATGCCCCAGTGTCACGCAAAATTCTCACCTCATGTCTTCTACCCCCCCACTCCACACAACCGAGTCCCCTGTGGTCACTAAAGGCATCATGGACAGGGAATAAGCCTTCCGGATCCTTCTGCACTGGCAGTGTATTTACCTCGGAAGAAATGCCTCTAACAAACTCCAATGTCCTCTTGAACACTCCAATGCCGTGAGCAAAAGACACGGCTGCCGGAGGAGGTCGACTAGGGCACTCATTTGCCTTATGACCCTCCTGGTGGCAACTAAAACACATAAATTTCGGTTTCGGCTTATACTGTGATGTAAAAGGCCCCTGACTTTCACATACGGTGTGGTGTAAGGTTTGGATTCAGTTTTAGTTTCATGGCTCTTCTGTTTAAATGTGTCATTGTTACGGGGAGGGGGAGGATAACGGTCCTTAGCACTTACATCGTACTTCTGTGAGGACCCGCAACCCCGAATCAACGACAGCCGTCGATCAGCCATTTCTGCTGCTTCGACTAGAGTTCTTGGGTTTTTCTCCTTTAAGTTCAAAGTTAGATCACCGCCCGTGCTCTTAAAGAACTGCTCCAACATCATTAACTGCTTAAGTCCATCAAATGTTGTTACCTTCTCAGATCGGAGCCAGTTCCCCATAGCATCGGACAAGTCCCGGGCGTGTTCCAAAAAGGTGCTATCTCTTCCCTTAGTTACACCCCGGAACTTCAAACGGTACGTTTCTGGTTGCAGTTCGTAAGCCCTCAGGACAGCCTCCTTGAGATCCTCATACACAATACATGACTCCAAAGGTAACGCATCGTAGGCTTTAAGACCCTTGCCTATCAATCTAGAGGATACAAGTGCTGCCCATTTATTCTCTGGCCACTGGTATTCCTGGCACTTCTTCTCAAAGCGTGTGAAAAATTCTGTTACACCACTCTCATCAAACACCGGAACCAGTTTCAATAAGTGCAAGAGAGACTGCTCATGAACACGGTTACCAGCCCCAAGTCGCTGTCCCGTTGTCTCTACTCGCGACTTCTCTACGTCCATGTCGGCACAGTACCTAGTCGACTCAGCTTGGATTTTTGCTAGCTCTATTTGCTGCTGAAGCTCACCTGCCCTTTGTTGAACCTCAGATACCCTGATAGCCTTTCTCTCTTCGATCTTAGCTAATTCGAGCTGAAACAATAATTCTGGAGTTAACCCTTGAGGAGGTGAAGGTGCTACATGTTTGAAATTACCGGTGGTCCCCCCAGGGGCAACCCACCCTGCCAGTCACCACCCAACTGTGGAAGCGTACCCGGGGTCGGCAAACTACTGGGATGGCTGGGAGTCGAGTGTAGGGGAAGCATGGCCGAAGGGCTCTGAGCACTCAACCCATCTCGCTCACCAGTCACCCTGCCCAGTACACACGTTATCAAGTTATCCCTGGTCATGCTGCTAGTAACTGCATGACCGATAGCTGTGGCCAGGCATTGAAGACCGTACCGATCCATACCCTCCAACCGCTCAGCAGTAACAGGCCATTGCAAAAATATCCTAGCATCCTCCTCACAGTTCACCCGATTAACCCTTTCATCATGCTGCTGTTCCTCAGTTTCGACATTACGTACTGTGTCTCCATTCTCCTCTGATCCGGTATAAGACATGATGCTCACAAAAATTTCCCACCTCAATATTCAGAAAAGAAGTACCCCAAACTCTTATACCTCAATATACACACAAAAATTCTCGGAAATACTCAAGGGCTATACTATGTTGCAAAAAAAAATTATTCTTGCTGATCCCCGCAAAATATTCTCCAAAACAACAAATGTTCCCTGCTAATAAATGTAGGTTCACCAAATCCTAGGTAAGGTCGCCATTTGTTACGACTGGGGTTCAAATATATCAGGGCTCTTATTCATTGGAGTAGTATTGGCATAAATGCTACAACGGAAAGCGCTAGATCCAACCTCTGATGTATATTCCCAGTGAACAAAGAACACAAATACTCTCAGAGTTCTATATGCAATAATAGGCTATCAAACTCTCAATAAATGTGTGTCTACTCTAGGCTTAATGTTATGTGAAAACAGCCTATTACTACCTATAACCGAAGGTGCTTGGTTATGGTATGCAAAGTAAGGTGATAAGAGAAGTTACAGCTTACGTTACTTTAATCAATAAATGTCAGGCACTCCTGCATGAAAGAAAGTGCACTAAAGTCCTTCAACACTAACAAGGAATCTTCTTTAAATGTTAGATGCTATATAGATGCTCGTATCGGAAATGGAACCCAAAAAAGGCAGGCAGCGGAACAATGCTCGTGCAGGCTATGCACACAAAAAGGCAGAATATATAATGCCGTCGGAGCCAAGAATATCCTAAACACTACAACAATAATAATCGCCACGACAATGCAGTATTCCTATCAACAAAAAGAGCCTAAGTCGTTTGTGTCTCAATACATCAAACTAGGCTGCGAAATGCTTGTGTAATCATAAACGGGTGTACATAAAAAGAGTAATTGGTTTAATATACTTAATGTCTACTGTGACTGATAAAGTCTAGCTAGAGTCAATGATACGAGATACTGGTGCGCATGGCATGCCGCATAGCCTAGTGCAAATCTCAAGTCTGTGCGTCAAATATTACGTTATAGGGAAGGGTAGCTCTCTTGAGAAACCTTAATACCGAAGTATTAAGCGTTCTCCTGGCGTACCTCAAAGACAAACAACGAGCTTAGAACAGTGCAGAATGGTATAGGCAAAAAGCCCTCATTCGTGCATGCTCTACTCTCAATGGCACACAGACTAGAATTTACTCAATCAACTCCAGTTCTCAGGTATGTCGTGCAGCTTTTTCCTAAAGCCAGCACTCATAGGAAACAATACCTTATAATATCAGACTCCTAGTCTAGCATTATCTAATCCAGCAGAACACTAATAATTATAGGAAGCGGCAATATGAAAGCCAACCAATGCTTCGTGATCTACTTATCTTAACAACTAACATACATGGGTTATATTAGACCTTAACGCACAATACAACTGGCCAGCATGAAGCTGATTTTGCAGAGTTAACCAGAGGGGGTATAATATTAATAAAAAGGTGGTGAAAGATATGAAAAAGAGAGAGGTAGGCAGAGGAAAAGATTCTCAGGTGCGGAGCGGAGACAGATAGCAAGGGAAAAAGATGGATGCGTTCTAGAAACCAGATCTGAGGGAGAGAGTGGCGAGGAACTGTATATATACTCGCACTAGCTCGGGGCGCGTGGGAAAAAAGCGGTTACAAGTCCTCTAGCCACTAGCAAGGGAGCTAGCAGCATGGTAAGGACCTCTCTCCACCAACCCCCACGAGGCAGCCAGCCGTGACGTCATCGAGCGGGACAAAAACACTGCGCGCTCCCTCTCACTCTGTTCTACTCTCTCTCTCTCTCTCCCTATCCCATCATTACTAGTTGATGATAAAACATATTATACTTTACAATTAAATATATAAAGCCTTGACATGGGTGAAAACAAAGAGCCTTTCTGGACTGCCCATGACACGAGCTTTCATATGAAATAAAGCACACTCTAATACATAAACTGTAGCCCCATCCACTGCCCTGGCGATCCTAGCGAGTCACTGTAGGACAAGCCATGCGGTTCTAACGGAGTGGTTAACGTCACAGTCTGTGTTCACTTTAAAATATTTACATTAATAGCGTATTTTATGTGACATATTTTATACTACGGGGTTCGGATATCTCTCCAGAACATCACTCAATTGTTGAAATTGCTCGTTAGTATTTAACAAATAAATATAATGTAATGAAGATATCTTGATTTACTAATCATACTCCTATCCATTAGCCCAGTGGTTCCCAACCTCGGGGTAAATTACTCCCAGGGGTTAATATGTCAATTTTTGGAGGGTAATGGAGGGGTGACGGAAACAAAGTAAAGGAATTAGGAGAACCGAGCCAGCATTGCTGTGTGGATTCACAGGGCCACATACAAGCTGTGATTCCAGAAATCACCGTGGATCACTGCATAATTCGTCGGTACTTGCTTGGATCAAAGAGCTGATTGCTAGTTTGAAATCAGTGTTCAATGAAGTGTTGTCAGTCGTCAACTTCAATTCAAGGGATGTAAACTCCCGCATTTTCAAGAAGCTCCCGCATTTTCAAGAAGCTGTGCAAGGAAATGGGAGAGCACTATCAGGTTCTACCACACCGTTGTGTGCTGGTTCTCATAAGGCAATATTGTACGTTGAGTCATCAACTCCGAAATGCTATTCAGGAATTCCTTTATAAAAAATTATCTCGTTTTGCAGCCAATTTCGCTGATAAGGAGTGGCTTGCGCGACTGTGTTACTTGGCTGATATATTTACAGAGCTGAACAGTGGGAATCTGCAACTCCAGGGCCAAAACACGATAGTCATCGATGCCTGTCAATCTGTGACTACATTTCTGGGGAAATAGAGATTCTGGATGCAGCACTATAGAGAAATGAGTGATTGCCCAGCTCCCAACCCTAGATCAGCTTGTTGAGGAAAATACTCACTATGATGGAGTACTTCCCTAGACCGTCCTGCGAGATATCAGTGACCATTTGAAGGCACTTGAGACAAGCCTGAACAAGTACTTCCCGAAAAATGACAGAGAAACCGCTTGTCTTCAGTAGATTTTTCGCCCCTTCACTGTACCTGATAAGCTCAATCATAATGATGATTTCTCTGCTAAGGAGGAGTGGATCACCATACGAGACAAACAAATCCTTGAAAATTGAATTCCAAGGCCAAGGTTTGGATTCCTTTTGGATTTCATGACTGACTCTCCAACTCTTGTCAAAAGAGCACATCTACATCCACACAACACCTCTCTCATACTTCCTCATTCGTCTGTCTGTCCCTCCATGTAGCTCCGCACGTAGTTCTTAAGTAACTCATTTCCACCCCTCTCACTCTTGGTATGAGCCTCTTCACCAACGTCCATGCTTCACATCCATAAGGTTATGTCGGGATTACCACACTCTCATGCAAGGACTTCTTTTCTTCCATGCTGACCTCTCTATTTCTTGTTACTGTTTTCAGCATTCCTTCAACCATCTTCCCCTGTTGCACCGCATCCCGCACTTATTCATCCATACTCCCATCTTTACGCAACACACTGCCCAAATACTTAAATGAGCCGACATTCTCTATAACCTGACCGTTCAATCTCACCTCACACTCTGTGGCTGCACCCCTTTCAAAGACCATAACCTTGCTCTTCCCCTCATTTACCTTCAGATACCGTACCTCTGTACAGATAACAACAAAGAAAAGGACTCATCTAGATGTGGCAAGGGATGCCAAGCTGACTCTCTCAACTACGAAGCCAAGAACTCCACAACTAGCTGCTGAGATGCAACTCCAGTCATCCCACTAAGTGACTAACTGATTGTGAATGTGTTTTTTATGATAGAGATGTGTAATATACAAACTTTTTTTGTTGTTAAATACCTACGGTTATTAACCTAACAAGTGCGCATGGGGGTAATTAGAAACGTCCCCCTGTGCTGACGTATTTGAGCTGTTTCCATCACTAAAATATTCATTTTACCATAAATAGCATTAATACTTATCCATACGCGCCTATTATGGGTTGATTATAAAGGTATTAACCTGAAACAACAATAAAATGAGTGAAAATAGCGTTTGGATGGTCAAAATCAGAGATACAGGCCGCGAGTTATATAATGTATGGGTGAGGCAACCTGCTTTCCCGCCAATTTCCCCCAAGGCCACTGAGACACAGTCGATCGATACTCTCTCTCTCTCTCTCTTGCACTCGCTTACTAACAGTGATGACAATGCCCTGCTTGCAACTCGCTAATGTTAGCACGAAAATATACCTCAGAATAAGGGAATCACAGGGAAAATAGGTGATAACTGAAGGAGGGGAGGAAAGTGGGGAAGGAGGGGAGGTAGAAGAGTGATATTTTGCATGGCCCAGGGCCAATTTTTTTTTTTTTTTTTTCGATGTTTAACCCTCCAGCCCCGGCTATGTATTATATATATATTCCTCGAAATCCGGGTGTTTTGGCCGAAAAACGTCTAGGCTAGGCTACCGTATATTCGTTAATCAGACTGCTTCCCGCATTCCCGCGCATCCCCAAGCGTTGCTGTGTTATTTACCTGTAGAATGGCATTAAGTAGAGCTCTCTAAGTCAACTGGTTGAGCTGTGATGATGATTTCATTGGAGATAACTTTATGGCCAAAACAGCCACTTTACACCACTTTTCGATACTTAACAACAACATACAGGCACACACGAACAAGCGACGCTCTCCTTCTTGTGGCCGGAGATGCGGAGCGTCGGTCCAGCCGGCTGTTGTTTACATGCGTCGGACCGACGCCTCGCACACCAAGCTCACAGGCTGTGACGTCATGGGTGTTTAAGAGACCATCCGGGTTCCTGTTACATGCTTTTTTATGGGCGTTCAAGAGCCCATCCGGGAACGGAGGGTTAAAGTTGATTTTTTTTCTTCTCTGACTCTTAAGAGTCTTCCCGCAGTCCGCCGGGGGAACTCTTAAGAGTCTTACCGCAGTTCCGGGTTAAAGGATTAATTCCGTCCGCCAATCAGGAGACGGGATTAGCTCAGGTGGTGAAGCAATGTTTACCCTTTAAATCTTGTCACAGGGAAGACCCTGACCTTTCCCCGTGCTCTACCAATCAACGGCCTCCTGTGACGCAGCACCAAGAGCAATTTGCACTTCCCTTTAAATGCTCGCCACATAGCTCACTCCCAGTTCACATACATATATTTTATCCTGGTCGCAGATATTCTATTACAATGGTGCCACCCTCTCACTCCCGTCAGCCACTACAGAACATCTCTAACAAGCTTCCAGGAGAATATTACGAAGGTAAAATAAAGCAGGAGGGGAAGTTGGAATTTCAAAGTGAGCGGGCTGGTGTAGCTCCTCCCGAGCGCACGGCTTGGCCAATCACAGGGCCCCGTTCCGTGAGGAAGGGGTATAAAGGGGGGGGGGGGGGGCAGCACAGGACTCACTCAACCACAGGCACCTGCCTGGATCATATTTGGGAGCTCTTAGCAAATACAACCCTTTCGCTCACCTTGGCACCCGTGGGGAGATAAATAAGCCTGTTCCTGTCCTCCAGCAACTGAGCGCTACTGAACACAAGACGAGCCGGGACCTAGTACATCGCCCACCTTTGGCACAGATACTCCTCCAGTATCCTGAGGCCTTCTGGTACATCGCTAGTCTTCACACAATAAGCCAAGCGATTCAAGATGGTCAACGGGTGGTAAATGGAGATGGTGTATTGGCCCGCTTTAAAGTGGTGAAGTAAATCCAGAGAGATTGCAGAATATTTTTAAAGGACTCTTAAGGGCCTGAACAGAATTACCAAAAAAGTAAATGCTAAGACTGAGTCAGTGTGTTCCAACAATAAAATCTATGGGTTATAGAACAACCAAAGATAAACTGATTAGACAAATGCCTTTTCCCTTTAATTACCATCTTGTATCATTCAATGAAGACTAGGACAAGCCTATTTTTGTATGGCAAAACAAAAATGGAAGGCACAAGTCACAAGTGTAAAGATTAAGAATCTTACCAAAGTTGCCAACAGTATTAAGCAAACTGTATACAATAACATTATTACACTAATTCATTAACTAATTTACTAGATCTATAGGATACAACTTAAGTTAGGCTAGCCTACTGCTAGACCTGTCTTATAACTAAAAGGTTAGGCTAGCCTGTAAACGGTAACCTCAACCATGTCCATAGCCTGCCTATAGGCGGCTAGGCCTAGGCCTTTTCATAAAGTTTCACTAGGCCCCCTCCTTGTACTTCAAAATATACATAGCCTAACTACCATAACATTATTACACTAGGCCTAATTCATTAACTAATTTACTAGGCATATAGGCTACAGCTTAAGTTAGGCTACCCTATTGCTAGACCTATCTTATAACTAAAAGGTTAGGCTAGCCTGTAAACCTCAACCAAGTCCACAGCCTGCCTAGGCCTATTCATAATGTTTCACTTGGCCTACTCCTTGTAGGCCTATTAGGCTAAACAATTTCGGAAAACGTTTTCAAAATATACAAAACTACCACTTTAAGCCTACTATATTAATGTCAATGTTGTGTGACACTTTGTGAAATTCGATGTTAGCCAAAGTTGTCTGCGAATTTGAGAAATAATGTTCTTAGGCATACTACGTAACTACTGAATGAAGCACTGTTCATGCTACAACAACTAAAGATGTAAATAATTCTTCGAAGGTAACCTCTTGTATATACTAAAATAAAGTTCCTTTGCACAAATATGGGAGGATTATGTGTTTTAGATCATAATAAAGTCATTGACCAAATCTTTTGTTTACATCGCGATGACTCTGCAGACGACGTATGCTAAACGCTATTTTCATCATTATATATATTATTCATTAGTCATCTTTTCTACTTTAATGCATGAAAATAAAATAATTTTAATTGTATACACTTGTTTATGTATTAAAACTGAGTAATTAACTTAACTATTCAAATTTCATAGTCAATCTCTAAAATTACGTGGACCTCGGACCCTCCGTGGAGGAAGGTAGGCTCCGTGGAGCAGGTGACCCCAATATACTGCCATAGCCGTGTCTCGTTGCCCTATCCTGGTTGTAGAAGGCATGGAGGAGCAGGAGGAGGAGAGGGAGCTTTTCCCAGGTGAGGCTGTGCCGGATGGGACACGGGCTGAGAACGGGTACCTTGCCCTGCAGGAGAAATTGACTCACTTACCTCCGGAAAGGGTTGAGGAGATGTTTACTACCTTGTATTTACCTATTTGTATTTACCTATTTGTAGTTTACAGGAATTGAGCAGCGCTCGTGTTGTCTTGTCTTAGTTACTTTATAATCATTCCATTTTACTTAGACAAGTATCGTAATGGATATTCCCAATTCCCAGTATTTTGGACTAACATATCATAGCTTATGTTGTCCTACTTCCATATTTATTTTTATCCAACCTAGATTTGAACATGTTAATGTTCTTCGCTCTCACCACCTCCTCCTCCAAGTTGTTCCAAGTCTCTGTACTTCTTTCTATATGGGAAGCTGAATTTCTTTGTGTCCTTACGACATCTGCCATTCCTCAGTTTAAACTTGTGTCCTCTTGTCCTTCCATCAACCCTCACGAATAGATCTTCCTATCTACTCTTTCCAAACGTTTTACTCCCTTGAACATCGTTATTAAGTCGCCTCATTCCCTTCTCTCTTTCAAGGTAGGCAGTTGTAGTGTCTTAAGTCTTTCCTCATATGTCAACTCCTTCAATCTTGGGATCATCTTCGTTGCTATCCTTTGGATTTTCTCTAATTTGTTTATGTGTTTTTTCAAATGTGGTGACCATATCACGACTGCATATTCTAATCTTGGTCTTATCATAGTCATTATCAGTTTTCTTAACCCTCCCAGCTCCGGCAACTTAAATATGTAACTTATGGTAAGACCTTCTCTAAATTTGCCATGAAATACCAGGCTGGGCGAGTTTTCGAAGCCTTGTGTTTTTCTGTATTTTCATCCACCAGAATGTTGTTTATTGTGATGTATCATATGTCAGTGGAAAGAGGAATATTTATAGTACATGATAAAACAAAAACAAATGTAAATAAATCGAAATATGAAAGTGTAAATGAGTCCGGAATACAATTATTTCCCATGCAATTGTCTTCACACCGTCTTATCTCTAAATTGTGAGTGATGACCATATACCGGGTATTTTTTTTTTTTTTTGCTCAAATAATAGTATTTATTCTCCTCTTTCCAAATCTGAAAACAGAAATTGTTTATCATCAATAGTTCTCAAGCAGTGACCGAAAAAACAAAATATATGATTTTGAATGATATGGTTTATAACATTTTCGATTTATTTCGTTGTTACGAAGTGTATGGTCTTAAATTTAGGCTGTATGAATACGGCAAATAATGCTGATGAGTATAAAAAAATACTAGAAGTTCCTACGACAAATACTTTTTGCGCTATGAATATTTGAAATGAAGAGCCAAAATGCGAATATTTACGCTTCACCCGTCTCTGTTCCGCCGACGCTAGCCGGGTTCCGAGCTGTTCCCCACCTCGTCGTTGCATTATTTGCTTGGATACGTATATAACTGTATATATCACCGGAATCGGAAAATTGTGCTCTTTCTAATGGTTAAAACCAAATTAATATAGCGTAATTGGTTCGCGAGCTATGCGCAATTGTTTCCATGCATTGTTATTGTTATGTAAATATATGAGAATGTTTATACAGTTGTATATCTTTGCCACAATGTACAACACTTTTATATAAATATATATATATATATATATATATATATATAATATTATATATACAAGGTGTCAAACATAATATAATGAATGGTAACAAAACTATGTGTATGTGTGTGTGGGTATCTATATATACTGTATATATATATATATATATATAAATATATATACAGTATACATACAAGGTGTCATAAATATATATATATATATATATTATATATATATATATATATATATATATATATATATATATATATATATATATATATATATATATTTATGTGGTATATAATTATATATAAAATAAATAAAATAAAAAATATAAATAAAATAAAATAAAATAAATAACAACAGTAATAAATAAAATAAATAAATATATAAATAAAATAAAAATATAATAATATTATAAATACTCGATTATGGGCCTTGGCTTGCTAGGGACCTTGGGGCTGATCCGCTAGACACCCTGGGGAACAGGGACAAAAAAAAAAAAAGACAAATATATATACCGGGTATATATATATATATATATAATTATATATATATATATATATATATATACAGTATACCGTATATAAATAAAATAAATAAAATAAAAAATACAATAATATAAATACTCGATTATGGGCCTTGGGCTTGCTCGGGACCTTGGGGCTGATCCGCTAGACACCCTGGGGAACAGGAATAAAAAAAAAAAAATATATATATATATATATATATATATATTATATATATACTGTATATACCGTATATAAATAAAATAAATAAAATAAAAAAATATAATAATAATAATATAAATACTCGATTATGGGCCTTGGGCTTGCTCGGGACCTTGGGGCTGATCCGCTATACACCCTGGGGAACAGGAATAAAAAAAAAATATATATATATACGGTATATATACTGTATATAAAATAAATAAAATAAAAAATAGAAAAATAATTAAATACTTGATTATGGGCCTTGGGCTTGCTTGGGACCTTGGGGCTGATCCGCTAGACACCCTGGGGAACAGGAATAACAAAACAAATATATACGGTATATAATATTATATATAAACTAAATAAAATAAACATAAATAAAATGAAATAAATAAAATAAAATAAATAAAAACAATAATAAATCAAATAAATAAATATTTAAATAAAATACAAAATATAATAATAATATAAATACTCGATTATGGGCCTTGGGCTTGCTCAGGACCTTGGGGCTATTGAGTATAGTTGGTTGTTGGAAGGAACATAATAATTGATATTGGTTCAGGGGTAATTTATCGAGAGGACTTCCCTAGTGGTTAAGGCCCCATTAATTGCTCTTTCCATTCACATATGCATAGCCTACGTGAGTTGCAGTTGGGATGTGTGTACATGCTTAGATTGATATGCAGGATTCGAAATTGCATAATAAATCGTAGGCAGTGTCCACCAACCTTTAACTGTCTTCGTGGTGCGATGTATAAGGTGTTGATTTTCGGTGTGAGCATCCTGGGTTCGTATCCACGGACTGCCACATGTGTTTGTAAATTTCATTAATCGATTTTAGGAGTATAGTTGGTTGTTGGAAGGAACATAATAATATACTGTATATACTGTATAATTATACAATATAATTATACTGTAATATAACTAAAATTCCATAGAGTACTTACCATACTTCCTGTAAGCATTCCTGTGACATCTTCGTGATTATAATGTATTTATTTCGTAGGCAGTATTTATTGATAAATATATTTGTCTTTCAAGCAAAAAATAGTGTAGTCATCAATGATACCTAGACAAAACTGCATCAATACTCAAGGGGTTAACCAAGATTCACTCCCCTCAGTCACCAAAAGTCACAAGTAACATCTTATATACATTATATAGTTCGAATTATTCACTAAACAATTTCACTGGGTAGATGAAATAATCCATAATTGCCTGACTATAGCTAGGCATGGTGGGCCAGAGGGAGGGAGCCCAGAATTTAAAGGGCCGGGAACCTGCCTCACAGTCTGCGGGCCGGGAAACTACTGACATAACAAAGGCCCGGGCTCCTCAGAGAGGGACGCTATGGGGTTGCTAGATACTTCCTTTTGTAACTTACTAATGCCTAACTTACCAGTCCAAATTGCGTCAAAATCGAGTCATAAACTTATTTTTGGCGAATATTTCTAACTTACAGGTGGCAATATGACGCGATTGCGTCATACGAGCACTCTTGGAGGGGTGGCGTTATGACTCGATCGCATCGTAAAAATGCGGGAGGGTTAATATTTCTTCATCCAAATAGTTAAATGCCACTCTCATAATTATTGGTTATTATTCCATATGCTTCTCCAATGATCATGTTAATATGCTTCTCCGGCGATAGATCATCTTGTATTATCACTCCAAGGTCCTTCCCATGCCCTGTTTTGCCGATTATTTCAAACCCTAATTTGTACTTCCAGCTTGGCCTTATCTCACTTGTTCCCACTTCCACAACATGACACTTTTTCTGCATTGAAACTAATTTTCCAGGTTTGGCTCAATCTGAGCAACTTATCTAGGTCGTTTTGAAGATCTTGACAACTTTCTATACAGGTGACATTCTTGATGATCCTAGCGTCATCTGCGAACATATTCATATGACTATTCAAGTTTTCTGGCATGTCGTTTACATAAAGTAGGAACATTATCGGACCCAACACTGATCCCTGTGGTACTCCGCTCGTCACACTCCTCCACTGTGAATATTTGTCTCGTATCGTGGTCCTCATTTCTCTTCCTATTAAAAAGTTTTCCATCCATTTTAACATCCTATCATGTACACCTCCAATAACCTGCAATTTCCACAATAACCTTTTGTGAGGCACCCTGTCAAAGGCCTTTTTCAGGCCCAGCTTGGCCTTATCTCACTTGTTCCCTCTTCCAAAACATGACACTTTTCTGCATTGAAACTAATTTTCCAGGTTTGGCTCCATCTGAGCAACTTATCTAGGTCGTTTTGAAGATCCTGACAACTTTCTATACAGGTGACATTCTTGATGATCCTAGTGTCATCCGCGAACATATTCATATGACTATTCAAGTTTTCTGGCATGTCGTTTACATAAAGTAGGAACATTATCGGACCCAACACTGATCCCTGTGGTACTCCCATCCGCGAACATAATTATTCATATGACTATTCAAGTTTTCTGGCATGTCGTTTACATAAAGTAGGAACATTATCGGACCCAACACTGATCCCTGTGGTACTTCGCTCGTCACACTCCTCCACTGTGAATATTTGTCTCGTATTGTGGTCCTCATTTCTCTTCCTATTAAAAAGTTTTCCATCCATTTTAACATCCTACCATGTACACCTCCAACAACCTGCAATTTCCACAATAACCTTTTGTGAGGCACCCTGTCAAAGGCCTTTTTCAGGTCCAGGTAAACACAGTCAACCCATCCCTCTCTCTCCTGTGTAACATCTACCACTCTGCTATAAAAGCTTAATAAATTAGATACACAAGATCTACCTTCCCTGAATCAAAACTGTGTTACGACCGGGGCTACAAATAAAACAAGGGCACTTAATGATTGGACTAGTAATAGGGCACTATGCAACAACGGTACGCTAGATCCAAACCCTCGAACTTATATGCCGGCGAACAAAAACACCTATACCCTCCAGAGTTAATCTGCGATAACGGGGTATCCTTAACTGGGCATAAATGTACTCTACTTCAGGCTAACCTACACTGGTATAGCCTGATAACAAACAAGATGCAAGTTACGTTAAAATGCATAAAAAGGAATCTATGGAAAGATCAATTAAATCACTGCAAGATTTAATACAATAAAAAGATGCTTCAATATAGTTACTCTAAATAACAATAAACTCTTCACTCCTATCTGAAATAGGCCTACAGCATAGACCTGGAAACTTCTGAAGAAAGTCTGATGCTCATAAGATGCTCATATCTTAAATTATATAAAGGCAGGAGGTAGGACACCACACATGTAGACTGAATACACTAAAAGATAGGACATATAATGTTAACTGACACGAGAATACTATAAATGCGCAATGGTAGCAATGCTCGACACGAAAAGAAGTACTTCCTCATCAACGAAACAGTCTGCTATGGTTGTGCAACTCAACAACAACCTAGACTAATAAATGCTGTGAATAATAATGCGTACATATCAAAGAGCTTATATTAAATACTAATAAGTGTCTACCTATTAATAATGTCTAGCTGGAATACTCTAGGTAAGGAACTGTGGTTGAGCAAGACAGGCTCGTAGCCTAGCGATGTCCTTAAGACTGCATCCTTTAAGTTACGTTAATTGACTAGGGTGCTCTCTTGATAGATCCAGATCACAAGTATCTGGTTCTATCCTGGCGACCCTCTAAAGACAAGCAAAGAGGCAGCAAAGTGTGGAACTGGAACAGGCTAAAACCCTCAGTCAACACAATGGCACTCATAAAGAACGCAAGCGAAAAGACGATATTCATTTATCCCCAGAGCTACTACTCTTTGGAATTCACTTCCCTCGAATTGCTTTCCACAAACTTACAATCTACAAATGTTTAAATCCAGTTGTTACAAACATTTTATGAATGGAGGATGCCTTTAGGCACATGGACCTTTTTGTTTTATCTGTGTTTTTCCTTCCTCCGTTCATTGTCTTAAAAAAAAAAAAAAAAAAAAAAAAACACAGGCTACCACAGGACCGGTCGAAGTTGTGTAGGTATAAGTAAACCATACATCGGTGACAACGACTACAGTTACCTTATCCCAGTCTAGCATTAAATCAAAGAGCAGAAACACTAAATCAATAATGGAGACACACTAAGTTCCCAACCTCTACTAACTAAGAACCCTCAAAACCTATTCTAAGTACATGTAAATATCTCAGAGGACGGCGCATACAATACAATGGGCCGGCTATGGAAACCGTATGCAGAACCCAAGGGGACAAGTAATTGAATAAAGGTGAGAAGCAATGGAAAAGAATAAGTGCAGAGAGAGAGACAGTGGTAGAGGGGGGTGATCGGGAGAGAGTTTGCAAAGGGATGTTAGAAGCATGGGCGCCTAGCCTGTCCTGAGGAGAACAGCTCCCGTGGACCCTCCCACAGGAGGCAAGTCACAAAGGCGCGATGATCGGCCAATCACGGGCCGATACGTCACAAGGCAGCAGGCCCCTGGGACGCGCCTGGAACCAGCAGCCAATCAAGGGCGTGGAAAGCCCGTGCGAGGGAAGGAGAAACTCCTCCAAGCGAGGGAGGCAACACTCACCCTCGTTGCCCGCTCTCTCTCTCTCCTTAACTTCACACTACAATTCATCCGATATTCTATTAATGATATAAAATACTTCCCGTTGTCACAGACGAAAGCAAAGACCACCACTGGACTGTCTGTGACAATGCGGTTATTAACCCGGGAACTGCCGGGAGACTCTTAAGAGTTCCCCCGGCGGACTGCGGGGAGACTCTTATGAGTGAGTGAAAAAAAAAATCAACTTTTGACATCGAAAAAAACATATTTTTTTTATTTTTATTTTTTTATTTTTTTATTTTTGTTTGGCCCCTGGGCCATGCAAAATCTCAGTCCTCTACCTCCCCTCCTTCCCCACTTTCCTCCTCTCCTTCAGTTATCACCTATTTTCCCTGTTATTCCCTTATTCTGAGGTATATTTTCGTGCTAACATTAGCGAGTTGCAAGCAGGATGTTGTCATCATTGATGGCAAGCGAGTGCAAGAGAGAGAGAGAGAGAGTATCGATCGACTGTGTCTCAGTGGCCTTGGGGGAAATTGGCGGGAAAGCAGCTTGCCTCACCCATACATTATACAACTCGCGGGCTATATCTCCGATTTTGACCATCCAAACGCTGTTTTCACTCGTTTATTGTTGTTTCAGGTTAATACCTTTATAATCAACCCATAATAGGCGCATATGGATAAGTATTAATGCTATTAATGGCACAATGAATATTTTAGTGACAGAAACACCTCAAATAGGTCAGCACAGGGGGACGTTTCCAATTACCCCCATGCGCACTTCAGAGGTTAAAAAAGAAAGAACAACATTTTTCTGACAACTGCAGCCCATTTCACTGCCCCGGCGAGCGCTAGTGGCTAACGAGAGGCGATTCTGCCCACGCTGGTAGACGTCACACCCCGCCCAAGATATAGGACGCTCAACATTAAGCGAGCACTATATCTGACAAGGCAGAATGCCGACAAGACCCGCCACCTCTAGCCACTCCACCAGAAATGAAATGCAAAGCTCAATTCATACATAAAATAACATATTAGCATAAATAAAATCTTATAACCCCTCCCAAACATAATAGTATAATTTAGCCTGCTATGCTCCCTGAGCGAGCTTCACAGAGCCCAGCCTACTAAGTGAAAGACAGGTTCAACTTAGGACTTTAGCTATAACATTGGCAACTTATAATTAACTATCAAAAAGAAAGAGTTTTTATGTGATTTTTTTTATTTAATTTTAATGTTGTTTTTGACGGCTGCTCTACAGGGCAAGCCTGATTTTTCTCCACTCTCAACACACACTGACTGAACGGCGAGGGTTCTCCTGCAAACAAACCCTCCCGTGACAAACAATCAGCCAAAACATTATCAGTGCCCTTAACATGCCACACATCCAACTTGTGTTCCGGCAGCAAGACAACACCTGACACTGATAAACTGCCCAGTTCATCACAAGACTGGCATTTCTCTTCGCTCTCTCCGGCAACGGGGCCTGCCAATAACGTTTCACTAGTTCTACCTTCATGATGAGTGAGGCAGCCCCGAAGCGGTCTATGGTGTCGTCAACTCTAGGTAATGGATAGGCGTCTGTCAGGGATAATGCACTCACACTCTTGCAATCACCATACACACGGATCTTGCCACTCAACTCAGGTTGCAAACTCACTGGCAACGACCACTCACGATATCCTTTATCCCTCAGACTCTTTTTCCACATGTCGTCTAGCTCTGTTTTCACGACAGGCTGTTGAGCAGGATTTATACGGTAGGGAACTAACTTGAGCCTTGCACTATCTCCAGCCTCCATGTCGGATTCTACCCTGTACATCAGGCCTGGAGAAGCAACAAACATGCGGATGTATTGCCACAGCCTAGTAAACAACTCCTCTTGCTCAGGAACAAGAGGTTGCAACTTATCTCGAAGAACAACATGCCTAGTGCCCGCCCACAACCCAGCCGAGACCGCAGCTTCTAAACCAAAGTCTCCCTCCTTCTCCACCTTCGTCCCTAGAACAGCCAGGTCATGAGAGGGACAATCAGTACCACCTGTGCAGTCACTCCCACAGTTCACAATTGCCAAGGCCTCCCCGCCGATACCGTACATGCGCACCCCCGCATTCCTTGCGACTACATCTGCCTGCGCAGCATCACCGCCTTTAGCGACATGGCCAGATACAGTCGGTCTATGGTAGGGCTGTTGCATTCGACTAGAGCAGCATTGAGAGGCTGTGCGACGACCGGGCACATCCACTCCACAGCCAAGCTCACCAATCTGCTCAATGTCCTCCTTCTGACCACCACCCTTGGCAGCCATGGGTCGACCCTGACCTGACAACCATGCCAAAGCCTCGTCGCCCACCTTGAACCACCGAAACAACGAGGCCAGCGGTCTACAAACACTCAAGTGACCTGCCCGCGGAACATCGTGCACCGCATGAGTCGTGAGGCCTGGGTGCCCGGCAGGACCAGTGGGGTATGAACCGAGCTGGTGCTGGAGCGCTGCACACTGCTGCACAGGCAGGTGCTCTAGCGCTTCCACAGCCACCAGACACGTGTCCCCCACCCACTGCTCCGCCGAGACATGACAATCCCAATTCTCCTCCACCTGTGCCCTACTGCCCCCCTCTCCTTCTTCACCTTGGCCGCTACAGACCAACGCAGGGACAGTAGGCTGCTCAGGTGGTTGCCTCACAAACTCCTCCAACAGGTTCACATGACATGTTTCCCCGTCCTCGTGTTCAATAGCCCCGTTCCACAAAACTCTCCTCCACCTGGGAACTACTCTGTCGCGGAGTGCTATCACGCCCAACCATGTCACTAGGGGTGACAGGTTCTGGGGCCACTCCGGAGCTCACCTCTGGGTCAACTACTAAGTCGCTAAGAAGAGCCACTGGAGCAAAACTCACAAAAACTCCCAACTTTAGCTTTCTCCTTCCGACCGTTCCTCCGCTGGTCTAGAGACTGAGGAATAGGCTGTGACACTTTAGATGCACGAGATCGGGTGACAACACAAGCCCTCTGCTGTGATTGACACCTCTCGACCAACTCCTGCCCCTCCCTACTCACGTCGGCCGCCCTCTCGGCACCGACTAAGGGTGGAACCTCAAAAGCAGGTACCGCAAAGTCGTTGCCGAGAAGAAGGTCGATGCCCTCTACTGGCAGTTTCTCCATGATTCCAACATCCAACTCTCGTGTCACACCATCAACCTCCAGCTCCACTCAAACCAACGGGTATGACCTTGTAGCATTATTACCCTGCACCACAACCACCCGTGCCGCGTTTATAGGTTGGCCTGTAAAGTTTTTCATCAGAGTCTGGGATGCACCTGTATCACGCAACAACTCCAACCCATGCTTGCAACCAGCCCAACTCACGAAGCCACGCCCTCTATGGTCGCAAAAAGCATCGCGGACAGGTTTCGGGCCTTCCGGACACTCATTCACTGGCTGTGCCCCCGCATCTGACATATCACCCCGGGTAAATGCAGAAGACCTCAGAGACACTCCAATGTTGCGAGCCAAAGACACGACTGCAGTAGGTTGGTTAATAGGGCAGGAACGTGCGAAATGCACCTTGTTATGACACTTAAAACACTCTACTTCACCCTTGGACTTCCCCTGAGGTGGGGAAGGGCCCTGACCTTTCTTAAACGGGACGGTTTTAGGTTTGTGATCAAAATTGGTATCATTGCTCTTACTCTCGTTATTAAATTGTGCATCACTGACTCGGGGGGGGTGGAGTGTTGCGCCCCTTGTTAACTGCATCGGTCCGTTGTGCAGACCCGCACCCACGAATCAGTGACATTCTCAGGTCAGCCATCTCAGCTGCTTCTTGTAGAGTTTAGGACGTTTCTCTTTGAGGTTCAAAGTCAGGTCGCCGCCTGTGCACTTGAAAAATTGCTCTAGAAGTAATAACTGTTCAATCTCCTTGAACGTCGTCACCTTCTCTGACCTCAGCCAATTTCTCAATGCATCAGACAGTTCCCGGGTATGTTCTAGAAAAGTGCACTCACGACCCTTCGTAACACCCCGGAACTTCAACCTATATGTCTCTGGTTGTAACTCGTACGCCCGCAGAACAGCTTCCTTCAGTACCTCATAATCGATGCAAGACTCCAAAGGCAACGCATCATGCCTTGAGTCCTTTGCCAACCAACCTAGAGGAAACAAGGGGTTCCCACTTAACCTCGGCCATTGGTGCTCCTGGCACTTCTCAAAACGCAGGAAAAACTCGGTGACACCCGACTCATCAAATGCAGGGACTAACTTAAGAAGGTGCGATAAAGACTGATCAAAACCTCGATTCCCAGAACTGAGACGCTGTCCTGTCTGCTCCACCCGAGACTTCTCAAGCTCTATGTCTGCACAGTACTTCGTAGCCTCAACCTGAAGCTCAGCTTCTCTCAGCTTGAGCTCATTCTCGCATTTATACTTGAGCTCAACCTCATGCTTTCGTTGCTCAGCCTGAAGTTTGGCGAGTTCGAGCTGAAAGAACATCTCGGAAGACAAACCTTGAGGAGGGGGTGCTACTATTGGGGATCCACCCCGTGAATCACCTAGAGGCATACCCAACCGCCAGCGGGCATCGGCCTGCAGGAACGTACCCAGCTCCGGAGCCCGAGGGGCCGCCATGGTAGGAGTCGAGTGGAATGGGGGCTGGGCAGAAGGTGCCCCAGCTCCCGCTCCACCCGAAGCCCCACGCACCCCACCGAGCACACAGGTAACCAGCTCACTTCTCGACAAACCGCTAGTACCTGTAAACCCTAAGACCCTGGCTACACACTGTAGTCCGTACCGGACTAGCCCCGACACACGATCCGCTGACACAGGCTCCTCCAAAAATATCCGAGCATCCTCCTCACTGTTCACCACCCAAGCGCCCCTAGACAACTCCACCTTCTCCACCTCCTCGCCTGCTTCCCGTACTGTGTCCTCACTGTGCATTGATCCGTCGTTCGACATAGTGTCCACCAAAAATTCTCAACGTTTATAAAAAAAAAGAAGTACCTAAACTCTCATGTAGAACTATTCACTCAAAAATGCTTGAAGACAACTCAAGTGCTATACTACGTTGCCAAAAAAAATTCCAACGTGTCCACAATATTCCTCAAAAAACAAATGTCCAAAAATCCTGCAATTATTTCTTAGTTCACTTGGTATGACGACTAAGATAAGATACTAGGCAAGGTCGCCATTTGTTACGACCGGGGCTACGAATAAAACAAGGGCACTTAATGATTGGACTAGTAATAGGGCACTATGCAACAACGGTACGCTAGATCGAAACCCTCGAACTTATATGTCGGCGAACAAAAACACCTATACCCTCCAGAGTTAATCTTCGATAACGGGGTATCCTTTTCCTGGCGACCCTCTAAAGACAAGCAAAGAGGCAGCAAAGTGTGGAACTGGAACAGGCTAAAACCCTCAGTCAACACAATGCTGCACTCATAAAGAACACAAGCGAAAAGACAACACACTTCAGGCTAACCTACACTGGTATAGCCTGATAACAAACACGATGCAAGTTACGTTAAAATGCATAAAAAGGAATCTATGGAAAGATCAATTAAATCAATGCAAGATTTAATATAATAAAAAGATGCTTCAATAAATTTACTCTAAATAACAATAAACTCTTCACTCCTATCTGAAAGAAAGTGAAATGTAGTCCTACAGCATAGACCTGGAAACTTCTGAAGAAAGTCTGATGCTCATAAGATGCTCATATCTTAAATTATATAAAGGCAGGAGGTAGGACACCACACGTGTAGACTGAATACACTAAAAGATAGGACATATAATGTTAACTGACACGAGAATACTATAAATGTGCAACGATAGCAATGCTCGACACTAAAATAAGTACTTCCTCATCAACGAAACAGTCTGCTATGGTTGTGCAACTCAACAACAACCTAGACTAATAAATGCTGTGAATAATAATGCGTACATATTAAAGAGCTTATATTAAATACTAATAAGTGTCTACTCTATTAATAATGTCTAGCTGGAATACTCTAGGTAAGGAACTGTGGTTGAGCAAGACAGGCTCGTAGCCTAGCGATGTCCTTAAGACTGCATCCTTTAAGTTACGTTAATTGACTAGGGTGCTCTCTTGATAGATCCAGATCACAAGTATCTGGTTCTATCCTGGCGACCCTCTAAAGACAAGCAAAGAGGCAGCAAAGTGTGGAACTGGAACAGGCTAAAACCCTCAGTCAACACAATGCTGCACTCATGAAGAACGCAAGCGAAAAGACAACACAGGCTACCACAGGACCGGTCGAAGTTGTGTAGGTATAAGCAAACCATACACACATCGGTGACGACGACTACAGTTACCTTATCCCAGTCTAGCATTAAATCAAAGAGCAGAAACACTAAATCAATAATGGAGACACACTAAGTTCCCAACCTCTACTAACTAAGAACCCTCAAAACCTATTCTAAGTTTTTTTTTTTTTTTTTTTTTTTTTTTTCTATGTGATTGAGGGAGGCAAAAGGCATAACTGCCTATAGCGAGTGCCTCCCCCATAGTTGAAAGAGTGACAGGACCAAAATCAAGGGACGTTCGAGCCAAAATGCCTGGACACACGGAGTTTGAAGCAATTTAAGTCATAGGAAGAGGGAAAGACTGATTCTGGGAGAGAGTTCCAGAGCTCAGATGTTGAGTAGAAGAAAGTTTGAGAGTAACGTTTCACTCTTGGGTTGGAGAGTTGCACAGAGTAGGGGTGGGATTGAGTTGCAAGACGGGTACCACGTGCCCTACGTAAAGGAGGTGGTATGCACTGGGATAGCTCTGAGGAACACTGATTATTATAGTAGCGATAGAATAGCGAGAGAGATGCAACATTGCGGCGGAGAGAGAGAGATTGCAGAGAGTTGGTGAGTGGACGGGAGTTAATGATACGAAAGGCCTTCCTTTCAACTTTGTCTAGGAGAGCGGTGTGAGAGGAACCTCCCCACACATGTGAACAATACTCAATACAAGGGCGCACTATGCCCCTGTACAGAGCAAGAAGCTGTGCAGGGGAAAAGAACCCCCTAAGGCGGTTGAGCACACCCAGCTTCTGGGAGGCTGCCTTAGCAAGACTGGTAATATGGTCCTTCCAAATGAGAGCAGAAGAAAAAGAGACACCAAGGATATTGAGAGAAGATGAAGGGTTGATTTTTGTATTGTTGAAGAATAAGGGATAGTCCGCTGGGAGATCCTGACGGGTATATAGATGGAGAAATTGGGTTTTGGAAGCATTAAAGTTAACAAGGTTTTCTCTGCCCCAATTGGAAATAGTATTTAGATCAGAATTTAAGAGTTCTATGGCTTCATTACGTTTGTCGTTGAGGGATTGCTGGCTGGGGCGTTCTGAAAAACTAATGGAGTAGTGTAAGGTTGAGTCGTCTGCGTATGAATGGATGGGAATTAACCCTTAAAGAGCGGCTCACCACATAAGTCGAGTTGAAAAAACAGGCAAAAAACGAGTGAAAAAATGGTGTAAATCGAGTGAAAATGAGTGGGATAGTAATGATCCATACGTCCGATATCTGTGGCCTCCCGGCCCACACTAACTCCAGTTCCCCCACCGCGCGAGAGGATCACAGTGTAACCAATAGTTCGCTAAAAGTGAGCAAGGTAGCAAAATCTGCTAAACTTCCATCTTCGAGGTAACACTGTCAGTGCTCCACGAGTGCTACGTAGCTGTATGTTACGTCAATGTGTAGCGATTTCCACCTAGTTTTCGGCACAATACAGTTCCTTTCATACTGATGGTTGATATAGCTGTCAGAATGGCCTGAAAAGGCCCAAAACGGCCACAGAGGGCCCGCTAGACAAGGGTTAAGGTACAGTTAAGGAGATCATTTATAAAAATTAGAAAGAGAATAGGAGATAGGACAGAGCCCTGAGGAACACCGGAGTTTATAGGGTGAGGAAGTGGACAATGGCCGTCCACAACCGCAGCTATGGAACGGCCGGAAAGGAAATTAGAGACAAAGGCACAGATGGAGGGATAGAAACCGAAGGAGGGTAGTTTAGAAATTAAAGATTTATGCCAGACTCTATCGAAGGCTTTCGATATGTCTAGTGCAATAGAAAAAGTCTCACCGAAGTCCCGAAAGGAGGATGACCAAGAGTTAGTAAGATATGAAAGAAGATCACCAGTAGAGCGACCCTTAAGGAAGCCATACTGGCGATCTGAGAGCAGATTATGAGAAGAGAAATGCTTAAGAAATTTGGAAGCAAGAATAGTTTCAAAAACTTTAGAAAGACAAGAGATAAGAGCAATTGGACGATAGTTGGAGGGTTGAGAGCGGTCACCCTTCTTTGGGACAGGTTGAATGTGAGCAAACTTCCAGCATGAAGGGAAGACGTTAGAGGATAGACAGAGACGAAAGAGTTTGCCTAGGCAGGGAGTCAGCACGGAAGCACAGTTTTTGAGAACAACAGGAGGAACACCGTCCGGACCGTACGCCTTATTAGTGTTAAGCCCAGAGAGGGTAGAAAGTACATCTTTAGAAGAGATTAGGATATTAGGCAAAAGTAAGAGAGAGGAGGGCGGAGAGGGAGGAATAGCACCGGAATCATCCAAGGTGGAGTTTCTAGCAAAAGTTTGAGCGAAGAGTTTAGCTTTGTCAGAGGAAGAAGTGATGGTTGTGCCATCAGAGTGGGAAAGGGGAGGAAAAGACGAGGAAGAGAAATTGTTGGAGAGGTTTTTGGCTAGATGCCAGAAAGCTTGGGAAGAGCTAGAGTTGGATAGTTCAGTGCATTTATTATTGATGAAAGAGTGTTTGGCAAGTCGAAGAACAGATTTGGCTTGATTCCGGGCAGAAACATATGAAGAATGAGAGTCTTGAGTTTTAAGGCGTCGGTACCGTTTGAATGCTTCCTCCTTATTGCGGACAGCAGTAGAACAGGCGTGAGTAAACCAAGATTTTTTAGCATTAGTCTGAGAGAAAGAGAATGGAATGTATGCTTCCATGCCCGATAGGATTACCTCGGTAATGCGTTCAGCACTCTCCGAGGGTCCTCGGCCATGGAAGCAGAAATCATTCCATGGGAAATCAAAGAAGTACTGCCGAAGAGCCTCCCAGTCGGCAGCGCCAAAGTGCCACAAGCGCCGCCGGCTAGGAGGCGTGTAAATATCTCAGAGGACGGCGCATACAATACAATGGGCCGGCTATGGAAACTGTATGGAGAACCCAAACGGACAAGTAATTGAATAAAGGTGAGAAGCAATGGAAAAGAAGAAGTGAAGAGAGAGAGACAGTGGTAAAGGGGGGTGATCGGGAAAGAGTTTGCAAAGGGATGTTAGAAGCATGCGCGCCTAGCCTGTCCTGAGGAGAACAGCTCCCGTGGACCCTCACACAGGAGGCAAGTCACAAAGGCGCGATGATCGGCCAATCACGGGCCGATACGTCACAAGGCAGCAGGCCCCTGGGACGCGCCAGGAACCACCAGCCAATGAAGGGCGTGGGAAAGCCTGTGCGACGGAGGGAGAAACTCCTTCAAGCGAGGGAGGCAACACTCACTACCCCCTCGCTGCCCGCTCTCTCTTTCTCCTTAACTTCACACTACAATGCATCTGATATTCTTCCCGTTGTCACAGACGAAAGCAAAGACCACCACTGGACTGTCTGTGACAATGTGGTTATTAAGAAAGAAAGAACAACATTCTCTGACAACTGCAGCCCATTTCACTGCCCCGGCGAGCGCTAGTGGCTAACGAGAGGCGATTCTGCCCACGCTGGTAGACGTCACAACTGTTTCTCACTAAGCACCCCCTGTCCCTCTATGAAGTGTGTCCATTTTTTCTTATAATTTTCTCACAAATTTTGCAAACAATGCTGGTGAGGGACACCGGTCTGTAGTTAAGCGGATTTGCTCTGTCTCCTCCTTTGTAAATAGGTACTATGTTAGCTCTCTTCCATTCCACTGGCAGGTCTCCTTCATTCAGTGAAGGTTTGACAATGTCATAGATTGGTTCCACTAGCTCTTCCATACATTCTTTGAGGATCCATCCAGCCACTCCATCTGGTCCCATTGATTTCCTCACATCCAAATCCTGCATCAATTTCAGCACTTCACTTTTTTTAACTTTCATTTCAGGCATCTGTGGTGTTCTCATTTCTCTATCAGGTTCAATAAACTCAGGTACAAACACTGACTGAATCTTTTCATTCATAACTTCACACAAGTCTTTATCTTTCTCATAGCAGTTTGTTCCAACTCGTAGTCTGACAATACCTTCTTTTGTTTTTATTTTTCCATTTACAAATCTATAAAATAATTTTGGCTCATTTTTGCACTTCTCTACAATATTCCTTTTATATTTATATTGTTCCTCGCGTCGTATCTTTACGTATTCATTTATTTTCTCCTTGTACTTGTTCCAGTTATTTTCACTATGTCTCTTCCGTGCTATATTCCAGGCTCGGTTTCTTCTATCCTGTGCCTTACTACATCTTATATTGAACCATTCTTTTTCCTTCTTTACCCCTGGTTGGAACCTTGGGACATAATTTATGTATCCCTTCTTCATATACTTTCAAGAAAAGTCTATATTTGTCTTGAACCATTTCCAGGCTTTCTAGTTCCTTCCAATTTATACTTTGTGGGCTTATCCACATGTGTTCGGGGATGCACCAGGTTTGACATCTTTGGTGGTGCATGACATCGATGTGGGAGAGAATAAGCCTATAACAAATTATCACCTTATAAAGTTAATCCACAGAAGCAGCTCGCTCTTGACGCTGAACTGAGGTATATGTTTGACAAGGGCCTCATCAAAAAAGGCTGGAGTGAGTGGTCAAGCTCAGTAACTTTGCAGCCTAAGCCTGATGGTAAGATCCGCTTCTGTGTCGATTTTCGAAAAGTAAATTTACTCTCCAAGACAGATACCTACCCTTTACCGAGAGTTGATGACTCGGTAGACAAGATTGGGGCAGCCACGTTCATCACAAAAGTTGACTTAGTTAAAGGCTATTGGCAAGTCCCACTAACCGAACGTGCCAAGAAAATTGCTAGTTTTGTGGTGGGTGGAGGAGTGTATCAGTGCCAGGTAATGCCGTACGGCTTGAAAAATGCTCCCGCCACATTTCAGCGGTTAATGGACAGGGTTGTGCATGATGTCCCCAATTGTTTAGTCTACATAGATGATGTTGTTGTTTATGACACAAATTGGACCGACCATTTGGCCATTGTGGATGAGCTTTTCCGGAAGTTGTCTGAGGCTGGTTTAGTGGTCAACCTGGCAAAGTGCGAGTTTGTGCAGGCTCGGGTGCAATATCTTGGTTATATTGTTGGCCACGGCCAGGTCTGTCCCCATCGGGCGAAGGTGGAGGCTATCCAGAGTTTCCGAGCACCTCAAAATAAGAAAGCCGTGCAACGTTTCCTTGGCATGATAGGCTATTATCGCCGGTTCATCAATGGATATTCCACCGTGCTTGCCCCATTGACAAATTTGCTACAAAAGAACAAACCATATAAATGGACAACAGAGTGTGAGCAGGCTTTCAAAGATGTCAAAAGCCTCCTCTGTTGCCATCCTATATTACGTGCCCTAGATTTCAACAGGCCTTTCGTCTTGGCAGTAGATGCGAGCGATGTGGGTGCCGGCTCTGTGTTGATGCAAGAGTTCGGAGATGATGTTGAGCACCGTATTTCCTACTTTTCGAAAAAGTTTAACCGAGCCCAAAATAATTATTCTGTGATCGAAAGGGAGTTGCTAGCTATTATTTTGAGTTTACACCATTTTGCTGTTTATTTGCCACCATATGGGCCCGTGCTCAGAATCTACTCTGACCATCATCCTTTGCAGTTTCTTAATTAAGGACAGGGAGGGGAGTGAGGAATGTTGCTCGTCTCGGGAGGAGGCGATTTTGCCGGCACCACGAGTTTATTTAATTACGTGACTATTGCAAGTTTAGTTGTGTTACAATATCAAGATATACTTTATTTTATCTGCCACGCTATTTTAGCCAATATGTTAACACAGGAATACGTTAGTATAAGTTATTCTTGTGAAGTGTCTTAGTGTTATCATATTGTGTGGTGATATATTGCAACCCCTTAGTTTGAGGCTGGCTCCCGCTAGCCACGCCAGGCTTCGCCATTCTCTGCTCGGCGGTCAGACTAGATAGGTGGTGTCCTCTCTCTCTTGTGACCCATCAGTTTGCCCCTTTTGTTTGTCTTTGCTTTCACAGATATTAACTAATGTAATTAACAGAGAATCCTAAACCTTTATTTCTTCTTTTAATTATTCTTTTCCTCTGATCAGCATTTTATTATATTTCAATTGTTTTATATATTCTGTACCTCCGGTGGCTTACTTCGGGATCCGTGATAGGGAGAGCTGGGAGGCTTGCCGGGGTCCTTAATAATAAGCACTGTTAATCCCATAGACAGTCCACACACAAAACACATCCATACCCCCAACATATTTTTCCCAGTGTTTGTGCTTAGGACCCGGTAACAACCTTGACGGTTCTGCCCCAGCGATTGTTTGTTCCCTATCTCGGGTTTCGAACTGAGACAACGGAGTGTTTAATATTAATTAGAAATCCAGCTTCAGTCTGGACCCCTAACATAGTTAAGTGAGTGTGGGAGGTGGACTCTCTAAGAGTTCATTGTTTTGGGCGGTATCTCCCTGGGGGGGGGGGGGGGGGGCAGGTTGAAGTAGGATATATTGGTGTGATATTAGAGGTGGTCAGGGCAACCTGCTTCCACTAATATCACCCTGAGGTTAGTAGTCATATTAGGACACTGCCTTGTATTGTTAGTTCATTATTATATTTATACAATGTTATTATGTGCAACTCTCTTGGGTTGAGAGTGGATTACCGTTGGCTGATTTAGTACTGTCGAGGGCGTACATAGCCTGTTATGCTCGAAGTACATCTGCACTCTTCTTTCTTTGATGTCTGCTGGTAGCCTATGTATTTAACTATTTTGATTATCCAACCCAGCATTGCTAATCCCGGTGTTGGTTTTGAGTTCTCGCAGCTAGTAAGTTACATGATTATTTCTGTTCTACATATTATTCAGAATAGGAGCAGGGCAGTGTGCACCTTAAGCCCTGAGAAGAGCCTGGAAGCGTTCATAGTGCTCTTACCTGTTGCGTCTTGGTGTTGCTTGGCAGAGAGACAAGGTGCATTTGCTTTAGTATTAATTTTCGTATACCGTGATTACCGTCTCTAAGCAACTGAGGTCCAGATTCGTAACAATATATATATATATATATATATATATATATATATATATATATATATATATATATATATATATATATTGTATGTATATACTGTATATATACTGTATATACAGTATATATATATATTTTTTTTTTGGTAGTAGTAGTATCATTTATGGGTGTATCCTTTGTACGTAATCAGTGATCCCTCCATTGTTAGTAATACATACTTCGCTAGTGTCCTGCAATGTCTCACACGATTAACCTGTAAATTTGGTTATTTTTGAAATCATGTCTGGATACATTAATCTAAAGTTGTTGTTTAATGTAATATTGCTATTTGTAATTAAAACATATTTTCTGGCAATGAGGATTCCTATGGTGTGTACAGTCATTAGTTTGTTGTGTGCCTAACCTACCTTTAATCCAACACAACGTACAGTTTATAACATAATACCGGATGATTCACAATACTACTTGTTCTACATATCTTCCCTATGTAAACACGAGTATATGTTAATGGCAATGTGATTTCACAATATATATAACATATTTGTTGTGATTTGTTTTTCTTCTTATTTTCATCAAATGTTTAGCCCTTGACACCCAGGTGCGAGTGGTAAGGATGTTTAGCCCTTGACACCCAGGTGGGAGTGGTAAGGATGTTTAGCCCTTGACACCCAGGTGCGAGTGGTAAGGATGTTTAGCCCTTGACACCCAGGTGCGAGTGGTAAGGATGTTTAGCCCTTGACACCCAGGTGCGAGTGGTAAGGATGTTTAGCCCTTGACACCCAGGTGCGAGTGGTAAGGATGTTTAGCCCTTGACACCCAGGTGCGAGTGGTAAGGATGTTTAGCCCTTGACACCCAGGTGCGAGTGGTAAGGATGTTTAGCCCTTGACACCCAGGTGCGAGTGGTAAGGATGTTTAGCCCTTGACACCCAGGTGCGAGTGGTAAGGATGTTTAGCCCTTGACACCCAGGTGCGAGTGGTAAGGATGTTTAGCCCTTGACACCCAGGTGCGAGTGGTAAGGATGTTTAGCCCTTGACACCCAGGTGCGAGTGGTAAGGATGTTTAGCCCTTGACACCCAGGTGCGAGTCGTAAGGATGTTTAGCCTTGACACCCAGGTGCGAGTGGTAAGGATGTTTAGCCCTTGACACCCAGGTGCGAGTGGTAAGGATGTTTAGCCCTTGACACCCAGGTGCGAGTGGTAAGGATGTTTAGCCCTTGACACCCAGGTGCGAGTGGTAAGGATGTTTAGCCCTTGACACCCAGGTGCGAGTCGTAAGGATGTTTAGCCCTTGACACCCAGGTGCGAGTGGTAAGGATGTTTAGCCCTTGACACCCAGGTGCGAGTGGTAAGGATGTTTAGCCCTTGACACCCAGGTGCGAGTGGTAAGGATGCACACGTCTGGTAAGTACCATTATCACATTATCATTATTTGGCATGGAGATTTGTATATTATGTTTCATGTTTTATATTACCTTTTCTAATCTAAAGCACAATATTTTCATTTGTTTCGTCTAATCTTGATGATTTTAACAATTACCTAGCTAGAAATTACCGTTAATTACTAAAATGTAATTATGATAACACTATAAACGTTTATGAGCCCGTACAATAATTTAAAGTATGTGGAAGGTTAGAAATTACGGAATGAAAGCTAGTAGTGCAGTGTATCAAGGGATAGTTGTACCAACAGTGATGTATGGGGCTGAGATGGGCTTTGGGCACAACAGCAAAGGAAGTTGGATGTGATAGAGATGAACTACTTGAGGTGTATGTGTGAATAACTAGACACAGATTGAGGAATAAAGAGCTACTAGGAGAGTGGTACATCAGCAACCATATCGGCCAGAGTGGACAGAAAGGGGTGCAAGGTATGCTATGGACATGTTGAACGAATGGGAGATGGGAAATAGAATATATGAGTTAGAAACAAGGGGACATTGAGGGAGAAGAAAACCTTGGTTGAGGTGGAGAGATGGTGTGATAGAAGCGATGGAAGGTAGAGAGATGGCTGAAAACAGGCAAGAGCAGTGGTAATGAATGGGAAAATGAATGGAGAATGCTTGTGAGTAGATGAGTGATAACACGGTCGTAGGAAGAGGGTGTCAAGGGGCCAGTTGGACTAGAACACTAGATAATAGTCAGTCAGGTGCGTGGCCCAGGGAGCCGGTCTATGTTGTGAAGGGTCATGCCTGGAATTAAGGTGAACAGGCATAGTGGTGATCAGCTTCGCTGCGTGTCTGCCTGCTGAGACCGGAACCTCTCCGGGGGTCTGGGACCTGACAATGTGTTTACTGGAGACCAAAACTGGGCCTATGTCTCTGGGTCTTCTCCTGGGTAACTTAGCTGTGTGTGAATATTTTAGTTTGTATTTTTGTTGTGTTCTGTTGTCCATGTTCAAGTTCTGTCTCGAGTCAGTCACCCCCAGCTATGGGGTATGTGTCTGATTATATACATACATACTGCAATTTAATCCTTATGAAACACAAAGGAGCAAAAATCCCATCACTGAAAATTGCGAATCCCAAAGAACCTCGCTTCCATCGTTAC